>PVKA01023735.1:21694-35275 GCA_004027165.1 Ctenomys sociabilis | reverse complement strand
AGTTTGTATTTTTTTTTTAGTCTGTATTTTTTATAACTGAAAATTTTTAAGTTGGTATAGATTGTTCTAAACCATGATTTTTAGAATCAGAAAGAATAAAATAACAATGTTTTTATACCAAGAATTATCTTAATTCTTTTTAGTTTATGTTATTTCAGAGAGGGCTTCGACTTAAAACGAGACAATCTCCAAATGCTATCCTTTTTTCTCCTGTTATACCCCCACTAGGTCCTATTTTAAAAATCAAAGTATTGTGCACATATCGAATGGGAGTGGGAAACACAGAGCCCAAAGAGCATAAGGTAAGTAAACTGGGCTAATCCTATATAGAATAAAACTAATGTTTATTAAAGAGACATGATTCTTTCTTACTCCAATCTCCCAGAGCCAGCAACTAACTGGCTACAAGTATTGTTGTCTTGCTTTGGTAATTCCCAAGAGCTCCCCGAGTTGTATTTTTTTTTAAAGGACAGGACTTTATTTCTCTTCATTAAATATAAGTATGCCTTGAACAGTTAATGTATATCTACTTGAGATATTACCAGGGTGACATAATATTATGCATTCTTTTTTAAAAAGCCATTTTTGTACAACTTTAACGAAATACAATCTAAGTTTATAGGAGCACAGTTGGTATAAAAAATCTTTATCAAATAAGTTATTTATTTGAACTTTAAAAAAATCCCATACATATTTTATACTCTGACCTTTTCTTTGAATTATATATACTTAAGTTTGCTAACTAATCTTCTATTTAAAAGAAGTTAATCATAACACAGTATTCTCTATTTCAAGCTTCCAGCAAACTGTCAGCACTTGATTCTTAAGAGTTTAAATTAGCCAGCCAAGGCTGAGACAGGACGAATGTCATGACTTCTTGACCAGACTGGACTACACAGAGTTCAAAGCATCAAAGCCACCCTGAACTATGTAGTAAGACTCTATCTTAAAAAAAACAAGCTTAAATTTAGAGTAATATTTAATTATCTTTAAAAGTATAACTTTTCCTAACTATTCAGAAGTGAGAAAAGGCTAACTCATCCTCCTTATGTAAAATACTACAGATTAAATATCTTTAAAAGCACTCTGAAGTTAACAATTTCAGTACTCAAACTAAAACTTTCTACATAATGTCATCAAAAAGGCTACAATATGTCCTTTTAATAAAATGGATATTCTTACCCACCTCACTTACACCATCCTTTTGAGGGCAGCAGCAGCAATGAGAATTTATGATGACAAATACTGAGCCAAAATCTTTCTTTGCAAAATCCATCAGAAAAGGGAGAAATAAGACTTATTACAGTTAGAGAAAAATGAGAGGGAAATAGATATGATGTAAATGAACAAAATAACAGCCCACAGCGTAAGGAAGACAAAAATCAAGGTTAGACATAAACACAGATTCTCCTTTAGCAACAGCCATACCTCCCTCTTAAACTTAAGTTCACTCTGCCAACAATCTATTTACTTAGATTAGCTCTGTGGAGAAAACTACATGCTGAACACCAGGCAGAGTTCTTCTCCAACAGAAATAGATCCCTGGATAAGCAAAATGAGCTTTTTATTTGCTCAGAGCTCCACCTACAACATCTACAGGTTCTGCCTTTTTGACATCAAAACCTATCTGGAAGGTTTACTTGTATGTACTAGAAACCCATTTACCGAAACTCTCCTTTCACCTTTATTATGTTGAAACTATGCTTTAAAAGGTGTGTGTGTGTATGTATGTCTGAGTTCATATGAACAAAGGATAAATTCAAAATATATAGACAAAAGAATATAGGACAAGGAATCACAAAACCAGGATTGAGTTATCCATTCAGTCTATTGCATATTAAGTTTGTGTGACCTAGATCATACACACATCTCAAATTCACTTTAAAAAAGTGAGAATAATAGCTCTTTTGTGTAATTATTTTAAAAGGTTAGTGATATAACAGTCTTACCACTCAGAGTATAAACAGCTGTGGATGAGCATACAAAAGCTATTATTGCCTTTCACTTCTATTAAAATCTAAACAAGCATAAAGACATTTCCACTTACTGGGGAGATCTCATGTACCTAAAAGTTTAGGTAGTGATTTAGGTTTGGTTTTTCTTTGTCACATTAACAAAGATAGTAGAAAAAGCAATATTCCTTGCATTGTTACAATGTGTAACAAAAGAAAGTCTTGTCACTGTAAATATCTAAACTTGAATCCCAATCAAAACAGTGGATACTAAGGCAAAAGCCTTAAGACAGCAGCATAAGGTAAGTGCTTACAAGTTACTTGGTAAAAATAGTTCCATTCTAAATAGTTAGAAATACACAAATTCTAAATTCTAATAGGCTATCTCAGAGTAGCTGCCATGGACCTCTGGCTCAACACAATTCATCATTACTAAGAAGTCTGAGATGTCACCTGTTAGGCAGAAATACAGTGATGAGCCGGGCGTGGTGGCGCATGCCTGTAATCCCAGCACTCTGGAGGCCGAGGCAGGAGGATTGTTGTGAGTTCAAGACCAGCCTGAGCTACAAAGTGAGCTTTTAGGCCAGCCTGAACTGCACAGTGAGACCCTGTCTCAAAAAGACAAAAAAAAAAAAAAAAAAAAAAAAAAAAAAAAAAAAAGAAATACAGTGATGTGTGCTACAGAAATGCAGTGTAATCTTTAAGTATATGAAAAAAAACTGCTAAACTAAATTTGACTGAATCAAAGAGCTTGAAAACAGATGCCTTGTTCCTGGCTTGATAACATTAAAGATAGGCTAAGTTAAAATTCTATCAGGCAGGAAATAACCAAAACCAAACTGGCATTTTTTGGGGGGATAGGGAAGACAACAAAGGTATAATGTTGAGCCAGAAACTAGGTTGTGTTTTATTACAACCTTTTCTATAAATGTAGTGTTCAGGGGGCTGGGGAGATGGCTCAGTGGAATAAGTGGTTCCCTGGCAAGCGCAAGGGCCTGAGTTCAATCCCTGGTTCCATCAAAATAAATAAATATAGTGTTCAACATATAAAATAAAAATACCATTTACATATAGGTACATTTGTATATCTTATAGTAATTCCTCTTTCAAAGTCAATGCCTTTCTCTGCATTTCTCCCACTTCTTCAATGACATTAACATTTTGATGGTCTAGAACAGAATCTTCAGTCATTCTCAGATGCTTCTTATAATGTAGCATTTAATTAGTAATATCTATGAACTCTTGAAACAAAGATGAATGTTCAAAACAGATGGTGGATTGTTCTGATACCAGCATTCCTATTGTACCTCCACCAGTCAAAGCTCTTTTACTGTATTGTAATCTTTCAAAATTACTATTACTGTTATTTTGGTTGTGACCACCAAAGTCCTGATTAACATTCTCATCTATTCTTTTTTTAAGTTTATTTTTTTAATAATACATAACAAATGCATTCATTTGGGAGAATTGATACATACCACCTCTTTATCATTTTTACTTCCCTTTCCTCCACCCTTCCCTCTATTGCTTTCCTCAAGAAGTCTGTGTTTCATACCATTTCTCCTTTATTTTGCTCTTTATTTATATATTGGGTTTCTCACATAAGAGAAACCATGTAATATTTCTCATTCTGTGTCTTCATTTCATTTAGCATTATGATCTCAAGATCCACCCATTTTCCTATGTGACTCAAATTTATCCTTTATGTCTGAGTAGTATATTTATTCCACATTTTCTGGCCTCTCATCTGTTGACAGGCACCTAGGCCACTTCCACAATTTTGCTAGTGTGAACTGTGCTGCTATAAACATGAGTTATGCATGTATCACTAATTTGATGAATTTAATTATTTGAGGGTGACACGAGGAGACAGCTGGATCAAATGGAATTTCTAATTCTAGTTTTTTGAGGTACCTTCATACTGATTTCCACAGTGGGTATACTAATTTATATTCCTACCAACAATGCAGGGGGTATCTTTTTGCCCACAATGTCCTCAGTATGTGCTATTCTTTGAGTCCTTAATGACAGCCATTCTCACTAGACTCAGACAGATTCTGTGTTTTGATTTATATTTCACTAGTGTCCAAAGATGCTGAACATTTTTTTGATGTACTCACTGCTACTCATACTGCTTTTAAGATGTGCCTAATGAAAACTACAGTACGTACTCTGAAAAAGGGAAATGTGAAGAGGATATCAGGAAGTAAGAAAAGTCTTGGGAGGCTGAAAACAGGAGGATCACTACAATCTGTTCTGTGTACTGAGACCCTGTACTAAAGACAAAGAAAGAAAGAGAAAGAAAGAAAGAAAGAAAGAAAGAAAGAAAGAGAGAGAGAGAGAGAGAGAGAGAGAGAGAGAGAGAGAAAGAAAGAGGCAGGCAGGCAGGCAGAAAGACAGACAGACAGACAGACAGACAGAAAGAAAGAAATCCTTCCCAGATAGGGTGCATTTCACTGAATGCATACTGTACATTTATACTGACAAAAAATTCTTTCAGTTTCCTCCTATTTTCAGGAAACTGAGTTTTCTTTTCTGTTCTTTTTTTTTTTGTTTTGGTGGAACTGGGGATTGAACTCAGGCCCTTGTGCTTGCCAGGGAAGAACTTATTCCACTGAGCCATCTCCTCGGCCTGGAAACTGAGTTCCGTAGTTCAGGGTATACCACCTCAAATCATACAGTCCACTCTAGAATGCAGCAATTATAAATTATCAGTATGACTCTTAGCATTCAGTATGTGCTATTTCCAATACACAAAAAACTCAGGACTATTGAAATGTATTTAAATATGGAAACTATCCTTCTATAGTCTAAGTGTTTATTCTATAGTCTACTGTCTTGGGAACCAAAGATGAATCAAGATTGATAAATAAAATCAGCTTTCATAAGAATTTCACAACTGTTCTTTAGCATCTTCTGAATTTTGGCAATAGTATTCCAATTTCAGTAGTGTAATGGCATGCTTCTCCATTTTCATGCAAAATGTTTCCAAGAGTCAGTCCATAATATATAAAGATTTCCTTTATATTTACAACCAAATTTACTGGATGGATACAGTAACAAAAATTAAAAAAAAAATACTTCCATAAATTTCAGGAGAATTTTATTCTAAGATATCAAGAAAATAAAACAAAACAACAAAAAACCCAGGTGCTAAAGAAAGTTTTCCTCAACGTTCAAACCTTATTGAACCAGGAATCAATTAAATTTCTTACTAGCTCCTTATACCCCGCCCCACCCACCCCTGCCAAAAAGCAAAACCATGTGAATTGCAATCTGTTACATAAAAAGTAAAAGGAATTTTTCCTTAACGGCTTTAATTCTGTTTTTCCCAGACAGAATGTTCAACCCTTGCAATCCAAAGGCTAATGGGATCAGTGATAAAGTCAAATCACACAAACAAAGTAATTAAAAAACCCCATTATTTCTAACTTGGCTGTTATAGGGCTGGATTCAGCCAGATTCTTACTGGTATGAGCCATTAGTTTACAGGAATTTGAACATACCTTATGATCACATTGGAAAATAAAAATGCTGTTCTAATGTCCTACTAAACTGAGCTGGTTCTATCAAAGGAAACAAGCTTGCCTCATAACTCCTCAAGGCTCATTACTCTCTGGATACATGAAGAAATCCTGCGTTTTGCTCCAATCTCAAATGTACTAACCTTCATATCAAAAGCTGTTACAATTGTACTATTTCAGTAGCAGACATTTGTGCTACATACATATACACTCTTGTTCTTACTTGGATCTTTTCACTACTAAGAGTCTCATGCTCTACCAACTGAGCTAGCCGGGCACATCTTTTCACTACTAATGGCACAGATTTTCAAGATAACAAGGTCAGATTGCAACTATAGCATGCAAGTGGGATGTTTTTCTGTGTTAAACAAGAATTACAAATTTTTACATGGGGCCCAAAGCTACAATACTATTCTTAAAACTTATCTCATGTTACTCATACATCCTAAACTTTTTTACTTGGTTTTCCCCTTAAGGGTTAGAAAAAAAATGTTTAAAAAGAACAAGCCAAAGGTAAACACTTTAAGGTTTGTATTAACATCAGCAAAGTTCCTGGTTTCTTTTTTTGTGGAACCAGGGATTGAACTCAGGCCCTTGAGCTTGCCAGGGAAGTGCTTATTCCACTGAGCCATCTCCCCGGCCCCAGTTCCTGACTTCTGACTCTATTATCTCTTGTAAGTTTACACCAAATGGTTTCTGAATTTCTAATGTAAAAGTTAAAATAAAATAGTACCTGGCACTTTGTCAGGTGATTGATAATATTATAAATATTAACTCATTTCTCTCTCATCTTGACTTTATGTGAAGTTCATTCAACACATTTAATTTGATGGAATCTGCTGAATGATACCAGTTAAGAGACAACTTAATTTCATCAATGAACATGTTACAATGATGTTAATGATAACAGTAATACCTAACAAGCACCAATTTATAAGTATGATTAACAGTGCTGCCATTCTTAAAAATTCTATTTATTTACTTAACTTGACACAGAGTTTTGCTATGCAGCTCAGACTCCTGATCCTCCTGGCTCAGCCTCCCAAAGGCTGGGATTTACGGCATGTGTCACCACACCCACAGCACAATCCAGTGTGCCTGGGGTTCTGGGGCCAGCTTGGCATGCAGTACCAAGGACTGAACCTGGGTCGTTGTTCTTACAAGGTAGGCACCTAGCCCATGGAGCTTTTTCCCCAGCACTACGTGGGGGCATGTTTAATTTAAGCCTTTCTTATTCTAGAAGAAAAAGAGGAGGGGGGGAGGAAGAAGAACAGGAGGAGGAAGAAGACAAAAAAGGAAAAAGGAAAAAAAAATTGAGTAAGTGTTGGGCAAGGGATTCACAGATAGTAAATAATACTGCTATGATCTGAACTCAAGCATGCCCAACTCAAAAGTCTCACAGACAATATAAAATCGTGTTTCACTCCCTACAATTCTGTGTTGATTTCACAAACACTAGCTGAGTGCCTATGATTTGCCCATCCCCAAGGAATAGAGCAACAGTACCACTTGGAGTACAGCAAAGAAAAAGAAAATCCCCAACTCACAAAACTTACATTCAAATTGCAAATTACAAAAATATGTCATGTTGTAATAAAACCCATGGGAAAAAGATCATAAGCAGACAGAAGTATGTATAAACTTAGGAATACTCTTTCAGACAGGGTGGGCAGGGGAAGTCTAAAAATGTTAACACTATAATAGACACCTGAAAGAATTGCATGTAATGACCCAACCGTTTATTATCAGTACACTGCAGAATAGTTATTAAACTTTTTTGATGAACATAGTTTAAATCATTGCCTATATACAATAATTTATATATTATGTCAAAAAACAGTGGTGACTCTATTGAAATAAACCTTAATACTGAATATAAAGGGCCGGTGAGATGGCTTAGCAAAGCTCCTGCTTTGGCAAGTGCAGGTTTGATCCCTGGTCCAGCATACTGCTCTTGGCCATGCCCCTGGGGCGTGCTGAGCTGGTGACAGTCTGGGCATAGTGACACACTCCGTAATCCCTGGATGAGCACCACAAGTCTGACTTGTGTAGTGAGACCCCATACCAAACACACAAATTAAAAAAAAAAAAAAAAAAAAAAAAAAAAAAAAAAAAAAAAAAAAAAAAAAAAAAAAAAAAAAAAAAAAAAAAAAAAAAAAAAAAAAAAAAAAAAAAAAAAAAAAAAAAAAAAAGTAAAATGCTGAATGTAGCACAGTATATCCATAAATGGAGTATTACTAAGCCACCAAAAGGAATGAAGTACTGAGACAAGATGCCACATAGATGAACCTTGAAAATATTATGCTAAGAAACCAGAATTCAAAGCTTCATGTTATATATTATCTTTTATTTTATATCTATTTATCTATTTATTTGTTTATAGTTTAGGGAAGGATCTATAGGATATTCAAGAGTCTTACTACTGGTAGTGATTCTGCCTACAGCCTCCCAAGTGCTGGGATTACAGGTGTACACCACCATGCCAGGTTTCAATAGTAGTCTCAGCACTCCGCAGGGGCAGAGCCAGCATAGCAGGTGTGGGGATTGAATCCCTGGCCCCTGTGCCTGCTTGCAGGTGCTTTAACCCACTGAGCTATTTGGCCAGCCCCATATATTATCTTTTTTAAAAATTTTAAAAAATCTCTTTTTAAATGTACTTGATACAGGGTCTTGCTGCGCAGCTTGGATTTACAGTGTCTGTCTCAGCTGCTCAGCACCAGAATTACAGGTGCATATGCCACCACGTCTGATACAAGTGGCCTGCACAGCGTGCCCAGAGTTCCAGGGCCGGCATTCCAGGGATTGAACCTGGGTCCTTGCTCTTGCCAGGTAGGCACTTAGACCACCAATCTATCTCCCTAGCCGTATATATTATCTTCTGTACAAATTGCCAAAATAGACAAATCAAATCCACAGAGACATAAAGTAATTACTGGTTTGAGGGTGGAAGCAGGGGAATAACTGACCATGGTTATAGACTTTCTTTTGAGGGGTGATGGAAAAATTGGGAAATTAGTAGTGATAGATGCCTAACACTGTAAATATAGTAAGAATTATTTAACTGTGTACTTCAGAATGGTTAATTTTGTGATGAGTAGCATTCATTTTTAAAAAGCAGCCGAACAACTGAAAACACATCAAACGTTATACTAGTAATATAGAAACAAAAATATGAACTAGTCCTTCTAGATTCTATTAAACTTAAAATTTAACACCAAATTCATTTATGAAGGAAATTTTGTTCTCAGATGTTTTTTTTGTGTTTGCAGTACCAAGGATTGAATTCAGGACCTTGCACTTAGCAGGCAGGTGCTTATTCTACTGAGCTATCTCCCTGGCCTAATATTTTGTTCTCAAGTGAGATTAAATCTACATTTGGGAAACAAAGGTATTATTACTATTATTATTATTATTATCATCATCATCAGTACTAAGGACTGAATCTAGGGTGCCACACACGCTAGGAAAGTGCTCTGCCACTGGCCTATAGTCCTCAGCCCAAGAGTTCTACTTTTTTTTTTAAAAGATTTTTCTTTTTCTTTTTTAAAATTAGTACATATTTGCAGAGCATGAATCACACAATCATTTTGGTGAGTAGGTACATGTACATAATACAACTTGCTTTCTTTTAAAAAAAAATCCTTCCCTATCTCTTTTCCTTTCTCTACTGCTCCTATCCTCATTTTCAATCTTATTGATATTAATCTTAGCTCAGGTTTATGGCATATAGTTTACTTTCTTAGAGGTTACTCTATGTTCCTGTAAGTATCTTTATTCTACTTATTTCTTCTTGTGTTCTCTCCCACCCTTCACCCAGTTCTCTTGTACCTACCTCTTCCTGTTTGCAACAGATCCATCACCTTGTCACCTATCCATTCTGTACTGACTTCTTTATTTGTATTCTGCCTTACATAAATGTGATACAATATGATATTTAAGCCTGTGTCTCATTTATTTTGCTCAACATTATTTTTTCCAGGTGAATGTATTTTCCTTCAAATGCCTGGAATTTGTCCCTTTTTATTAGCTGAGTAGTATTCCAGTATGTATACAGAGATACCACATTTGTTTTTATCCAATCACTTGTTAATAGTAATACAGGATGTTTGTAGGTAAAGTAGATAAAACACTGGAACCCATAGGTATAGGAAAGGATTTTCTAGACAGAACTGCAATTGCCCAAGAAACATCAGAAACTATCAACAAATGGAATTATATCAAATTGAAAAGCTTCTCTACAGCCATGCAATCAATTCACAGAGTGCACAGACAACCCACAGAAAGGGGGAAAATTCTTTTAGGTATTCTTCAGAGGACAAATATCTAGAATACATAAAGAATTCAAGGAAGTGAGACTACCTAAAGTAAAAGACTCAGCCAAGAAATGAGCACGTGAAATGAACACACACTTCACAGAGGAAGACGTATAAGTGGCCAACAAATATATGAAAACAAAGTTAACAGCTCTGTTCTTTAGCAAAATGTAAAATTAAAGCAACACTAAGGTCCCCTCTTACTCCAGAAAGAATGACTATTATTAAGAAATAAAAAAAATACCAAATAGTGATACTGGGAAGTGAATCCAGGCACTCTATCATTCTACAGCCCCAGTCCTTTCTTTTCATTTTTTGAGGGTCTTAATAAACTGTCCAGGTTAGCCTCAAATTTGCAGTCTTATTGACTGATCCTCCAGATTAACTGAAATTATAAGCAATGTATTCTAATTCTAGCAGAAAGACTACCACATTTTTTTAAGATTAGGGATTACTTATAGAACTCTTCAGGAGAAAAAAAAATTGTCTGTATATATTTTAACAAAATTCTTAGTAAAGCAAGAACTATTATTTTTTTGTTGTTAAGAGCCCCATTTTTAAAAAATTATAAATTTGAGCCAGGCTCAATGACACATGCTTATAATTTCAGGTGAGACAAGAGGATCATCCTGAGTTTGAAGTCAACCTCTGCTGTACAGTGATTTAGTTCAAGGCCAACCTAAACTATACACAGCAAGACCCTGTGTCAAAAAACAAACAAATTTTATAGTTCCAAAATTCTAAGTTATGTATTTAACCTCACAATTAGGCTTGGTATATAAAAGGCCTGTAATTCATAAATATTAAAAAGAACCCAATTCAAATACATTAAAAATTTGTCCAATCCACCACTTTGGCTATCACTCATACAATCAATATTTTAGTCATTTTCCTAGATTATTGTGATAGTCTTTTAACAAAATTTATGACAAGAACAAACCTTAAAAAAATGCAAAGCAAAAGAAGTCACAAAAAAGACCACACACTATATGATTCCTTTTGTATAAAATAGAATAGGAATATCTATTAATATAGAAACATCAGATTAGCTGGCCATGGTGGTGCATACCTGTAATCTTAGCATTCAGGAGGCTGAGGCAGGAAGATCACTGTTTAGCCTGGGCTGCATAATGAGTTTAAAGCGAGTCTGAATTACACAGTGAGACTCTGCCCCACAAACCCATCCACCAAAACAAAACAAACCACATCAGATTAATTAAAATCTTAAAATACAAAAGAAAATACACCGGAGAAAGCACACTTTATGAAAGGCTACTCCTTGATTATGTAATTAGATTTGTACTTCTAAATTTTACTGTCTAGACAGTCTTTTTATGTGGAATAATCTGTCACATATTTGCTATTTTCATGAAAAGTTGGGGATGTATCTAAACCTCAAATTTATTTTTCTACAAGAGCATTTTCTTATACAATTTCTTTTTTTCATATAATTTCAATGCGTTTGTTTTTTTACAATGATCTTAGTTAATTCAGACAATAATGACTATCATATTCACATAGGAAAATTAAGTCTTAGATGTGATTTGCCCAAAGTCACATAATAGAAACATGTTTTACTACTTACAAACATCACTAATAACATATTTGGTACCTTCTCCTCTAGTTTTGAATCTATTAGCTTATATTTTCTCTTGTTACTTGGCTACTTATTTTAATAAAATGTCAGACTGCTTTAGTATCTAGTTATAACTTCAAGAACAAGAATGATTGAATTTACGGTGTCACAATAATGAACCTAAAGGGGTAAATGAATTATTGGGAAGAAAGGAAGTATTAAGAAATCTGAACTGGGAATAAAGGTATAGAACTCTGATAGGAAAAACAGATTAGCAGATTGATGTTAAAAGGGCATGCTATGGGTTGTATCTAGGTGTCCCCCCAAAACCTCATGCAGTCATGGGGTGGTTTCTAGAGTTTATGATTAATTCAAGATCCAATGCTGAGATTATGCATGTTGAGTGCTACTCCTACCCTGGGGTAGGTTATCTGTAAGGAGGAGAGAGGCTTGCCCCTGCTGTTGCAGCCTCTGCCCCTCCCTGGGCTCCTTGCTGTTTTCTGTTTTCTGCCATGAAAGGTTGCCCTCTGCCAAATTGTGGCACCTTTCTCATTAAAAGTGACCCTCTGCCATGGAGTCAGCTGAGTATGGACTGAAACTTCCACTAACTGTGAGGTAAATAAACTTTTCCTTCCTTAATTCTGCATATGAGATATTTGTCCTAGCAAAGAGAAAAAAATAACAAAAATAGGGCACAACTAAAACTATGATTATGGTATTAATAGAATGACATGAAGACTCTACTGAAATTCATTTCTCTTGATCCCATCTAGGCCAAATAAAGAATCAGTGCTTCATAGATTGTAAGTCTATCATGACTTCTCGGTGAGACAAGATGGGTGGGTATTGAAAAGAGATCAATAAACCAGGTGTGATGGTGCATGCCTATAATCCTAGGCATGAAATGTAATACAATAAAAATAATAATGATATGTAACCCAGAAGACTGAGGAAAGCCTGGGCTACAGTGAGTTTAAGGTCAGCATGACTACACAGCAAGATGCTGTCTTAACAGAGAGAAACAGAGAGACAGAGACAGGAGGGGGAAGGGAACAGCGAGGAGGGGGGTAAGGAGGGGGGTAAGGAAAGGATAAAGAAGACTCACAAACACACAAAGAAGACATTCAAGTAATATTTCATCACAATTATAATCAATGATAATATAAACTTTGATTATGAAGATTTTGTCCATGCCTTTGTGAAGATGTAAAACTAATTTACCTAAAACATAATATTTTTAATTAGGTTTTAAAAAAATACCAAATTTCCATTCTGATTATAGTCACATCTTCTAATTGCCAGAGTTGAATGAAACTGCTTTATTAAGAATGGGTTAAGGAGATATTATGCACCTACTAATGTAATTTAAGATATATAGCACTACACATTCATTGTGACAGAGTTTACTCTAAATTTTGTCTAAGCTTTCTGAACAATGGTTCTCAGACTCAGATTCCTTTGCATCCAAAATTACTGGGGACACATGAAGAGAAAACTTTCTCTCAAGCTCTCACAGAGAGCAAACTGGTCAAGCACTGGCCGTGACTCATCCACATGGATGACACAGACAAAGGAACTACAGAATAATGTACAGGACTACAAGATAAACCCTGAGAGGACTTCACTGACCACATAGGAAATATAAAGTTCATGTGTTGGTATATAAGTCTTGATCTATCTAGGTCTTAACCGTCCAGCAGAAAAGTATAAAAATGAAGTATACATCGTGGGGCCATAATATTAAGCTGAGCTGTAAATGGCTATGGTCGACAATTTCTTTGAATAACTCACTATTGTTGTAGAATGCTGGACTGTGTTGGATTGTGGTGTCGAGTTCAAGCACCTAAATAAGTTGAATGTCAATGGAGTGCCCACCTTTGACAGGTGTAGACCAAGGAAGGGGTGTAGAAAGAAAAAATCATGATGTGTATGTGTACAGACAGTACAGCTGGGATAGATAACGCTGTGCTTCTACATAATTCTATGAGAGGCAAGATCTGCAATAATGGTGGTTGGGCAGGATATTATGTCGGCTTCTAGTACTACGGTCATCCACTAGGAAAATAATTATTGAATTTTTGATATAATTCAGGTATAAAAAATAAGATAAGTAAGCAGCTACACTCTTAATTCACTGATAAGAGATATCTGCTAAAATAATATCTGTAAATATAATATCATGTATGTACCTTGTACAATACCAAAACATTATGAAA
>PVKA01023735.1:0-21594 GCA_004027165.1 Ctenomys sociabilis | reverse complement strand
CAGTTCAATAAAATAAAAAAAATTAAAAAAAAATTACTGGGGACTAGAGAGCTTTTGTTTATGTGTTAAGTCTGTTGAGATTTACTATGTTAAAAGTAAAACTGAGAATGTTTAGAAGTATTAATTCACTAAAAATTATAACAAATCCAGTTAATACAACATTTAAAAATTTTAAATCCAGAATTTTTGTTGCCATGTTTTTAAATATATATGGTTTAATAGAGGACAAATGAGTCCTGACATCTTCTTCCTTTCTGCTTCAGTAATACTGCATATCACACAGATGCTGGAAAACTACGTTATACACAACTTGCATGAATGCAAATAAAAGACAACATTTTTACACTGTTGACACATTCTAAGATAAATGTTTACACAGAAATACAGAAGACAGCAATATGAAAATGACACTATAGGAAGCAAACATACATTCTAAAGAAATGATACTTTTCAAAATAATGTAATGATTCAATGACACGCAAAAAAAGAAAGTGGAAGCAACAAACTAAGAAATGTAACAGCAAAATATTGTTTGTGGACCTTGATACAGCCTATTTTGTAGATGGACTATAAGCAGATGTTTGTGAAACTATGGAGCACATAATTTAAATAGATTCAGGGTATAAAGTTATCTAGAAATGTATTAATTTTCTATGGTATGAATCGTTATGTACCAAAAGATCTGTACTGGGGGTGAAGGAGGAATGTAATAAAACACACAGTAGTAAAGGAAAATGATGAACCCTAAAAACTACATTTTAGTTTGTAACTTGATAGCTCTAGAGAATAATCTGTGAGGACATACAACTAACAGAGGTAATTTAAATTACAGTAAGGTATTGCTTTATACCTTTAATATTGTGGATACTTACATGATTTAATAAGCTACTATGGCACTGGGCATGGCTAATGAGAGCTAAAAAGTAGGTGTTAGGGATGCGATTTTTAAACATCCAAGAGTGAGGCAGGTGACAAGTTTAAGGCCAACATGGGCTACCTAGTGAGCTCAAGGCCAGTCTAAATTACATTGGGAGACCTGGTGCATTAAAAAAAAAAAAAAAAAAAAAAAGAATAAGAAAGAAAGAACCTCTTTTACAAAAGCCCATATCTTATTTAAAAAAGGTATAAGTGGATGCAAGTCGGGCCCAGTCTTTACTTTCATCATTTCATGAACCTTGCATATACCTGAATACTCCTCCTCGCAATACCTTATTTAGTATATATTCTACACTGTCCCCTATGCATAGTAGGATAATACTCAGCTTGACATTCCTTGTTAGATGTGACCAAAGCTCACCAACAGGTATGGAAAGACTTACACTGGTCACTCGACGGTAGATCTGCGCAGCATTTTGGCACTCTGAGTATGGATATTCAGAAGTAGCCATCTCGAGCATGCACATTCCAAAAGCATAAACATCAACAGATTCATCATATTTCTCTTCATACATCTCAGGGGCCATGAACTCTGGGGTACCTTAAATTAAAAGAATGATACAGACTTAATGTGAGCAAAGGGTTGTAGATGTTATTCATCAGGTGACAGAAGCAGAGAGGTTGACCTGTGAGAGAGAAAAAGAAAGAAAAGAACTGGAGAGGAAAAAGAAAAAATATGGGAGTCTTAAGTCAGTTTGTTCTACCAAGTATTTCACAAAAGATCTTCCATTGCAAGTCCTTTAATAAGAAGCTGGACAGGGTTAAGCTTCTGATTATATACCATTTAAAACAGATTCCTCAGCACCCATCTGGCAAGCACAGGTCCTGTGTATGATTTCTCATACAAAAAAATGAAAAGAAAAAAAATAAAAAAGAAAGATTCCTTTAACATACCATGTTAAAGAGAACACTGACTAAGATATAAACTAGCATGTTTCATGCTGAAAATAAATGGAAAGAAATAGTAAAAAAGCTAGCAGGTAACAAAATAAATATAATGACAGCTGCCTATAAAATCGTAAGTTAAAACATTAAGTACTTTTCTGCCCCCTACTGTATGGCAGCTGCTAAGTCAACATTTACAACTAGTCTCTTGCATTAACAACACTCCATCTGATCAGTTTCGTGTTTTAAGGAGGCCTTGAAGTGAAAACCTAGTATTATTATGCTTTTAAAGATAATTGTCTGTACAAAGTCCACTTACCAACCTTTTCCAAGAACTTACCACACCACCTGCAGTTCATAGAAATACCAACTGCAGGTACAAAACATACTGAGTGATAACCTATAGGTAAAAAATAAAACACAAATATGCACACAAACAGAACTCAAATACAAAATGATTATGAGCACAGAATCTGTGATCTCATAAGACTACATTATGCAATGTTTCAAAATAATTCCTTATACTTCAAATTATATAGGGCATTTCTAACAACAAGCTTGTATAATATAACTTAATAAACAAAGAAAAGTAACTCTCTTGGCCAGATTTAAAAATGTCAAAGACATGCTTCTTGTAAGGAAAGTAAAATGAATTTAGCTTCAAATAACTTTTCCCATTCTTCTTACTAATGCTTTGTAAAACAATGTTCATAAAACTAGCCCTCCAAAATCCTAGTTGTATAATAGACCAAGAAGGCTGCTATTTCATGAGTATAAAAAGTATTTTATTAACTTTTTATTCTATTAACTTTTCATATTACTACTTAGGATTCTTCCCCATTTCATCTCTTCGGAAAGTGAAAACTTAGCAAAATAGTCACTTTCTCTTATGAATTTTAACATATGGTTTAAATCTGAATGGACACTCTCATTCATTTTATCACTGATTCTCATTAAAAGGTAATTTTACCCTCCACAGAGCATTTCTGATTCTAATAATCAGGGATAGGTGGACAGATGATACGTTACTGGCATTTAGTGGGGTAGAAGCCAGAGATGATATACCAAATAATCCCATAATGCATAATACAGTTACTTATAAAAATCACCCAGCCACAAATATTCATAGTTTTAAGTCTGAGAAACCTGTTTTAGATACAACTGGGCTGGGGAGATAGCTTGTGGTTTAAGCACTTGCCTGGCAAACGCAAAGACCCATTTTTTGATCTGCAAGCTGTGCGGGCCCTCAAGCCCCAGGTATGCCATGTTGGCAACTGAAACTGGGCCATAGTGGTGCACACCTATAATCCCAGCACTTGGGAGAGGAGAGACATGAGGATCATTATGAGTCCTGAGTTCAGTAGCAAGACTCTGTACCAAATACATAATAAACAAAGAAAAAGTTTAGCTATTATAACTTCTAAAGAGTAAGAACATAAAATATTTCTGAATACATATCCATACATTTCAGAAACTACATATATACAAATTCCATTTAATTCTTAAAGAAAGGGATACACTGTATCTACTATATAGATTGTTCCATGAGCTTTTGTCAAAAAATGTTCACCTTACTTTTCTTAACTTTATAAAACATTAATAGTCTTGAAGATGATTCCAGAAACATAAAGAACTCTTCATTTCACAAGTAGAACTCATCACCCTGTAGGTTTAAGCTATAAATTCAAAGGTGTATTCATGTCAGCAAAACTTAGACAGAGTCAAGTTTCTAAATAAAAAGAACATCAAAAGGCCATCCAGGCTCCAAGGTACATTTGAAACATACCTATCACGCTCTTGGCAAAAGAAGCCCGCTTCAGAGTTGCCAGGCCAAGGTCTCCAATCTTGACTGAGCCTGTAGGGCCAGTAATAAATATATTATCACATTTAAGATCCCGGTGAATAATAGGTGGAGTTCGAGTGTGAAGAAACTGAAGTCCTTTAAGGATCTGCCGGCACCAGCTTCTTAGAACTTTGATCTTCATCACTTTAAACCTTTTCAGGTACCTAGAAAAAAGCAAAGTACACCAAACCGGTTATCAGTGATATGTGCTTGTTGCTTTGAAGAATTCTATTAAATTCTAGCATACCAAAGATGGGAATATCAAATTTAGAATATTAAGATTCAGTAACCTTAAAAGTCAGGAATACTTTAAGTGAAGTTAAAAAAGGGGCTACAATAGTTCAAAATAGAAAATCCTATTAAAGAAAAGGAAAAACAAATCTTCCAAGGACTTTCATCAGGGGCCTAAGTGCCTGCCTGGCACATACAAGGTCCTGAGTTCAATCCCCCATACCAAAAATAAACAAATAAATAAATAAATAAGGTTACAGAATTAGGGTAATTTTTCTTAAAAGAATAGATCAGGTTAACTGTGACAGCATCAGCAGTGTTTGATTCAAAGATGAAAAGCTTATGTTAATAGGAAGTAAGAAACATTTTAAAAAGAAAGCATAAAAACGAATTCCTTCCACTGGTTCACTATTAAAACAAGTAGAAAATAGACAGAATTCTGCCTCTGGTAAATGATGAAGTAGTTCCTATTAGTGGCAGATAACTGTATAAATTCTAGTAAAAAAAACATACAAAACCATTCATTGGACAGTATTGGAGACAATCAAAACCAGTCAAAACTGGAGATGAGTGAGTTCACACAAAGAAGGAAAAGCAACACTGGAGCTTCCTGCTTTCTCTGTTTTTTTCAACTAAAAGAGTACCCCATTCTGATTACATAGGGCAGCTAAAACCTAGACACAAAGACAGAGCTTGCAATGACCACAATACTGAAGAGAATGCTGCCCAGCAGAAGTTTCTACAATGAGAATTTGCCCGACAAAGTACTCACTAGCCAAAAGTGACTATATTTAAGTGTGTATTATCTTTAAAATTCTGTTTCTAAGGTAGAAGAGCCACATGGTAAGTGCTCAAAAGTCACATGTGGCAAATGACATCATTTGGGACAGTTCACAATGTAGAACATTTCTATTGTTACAGAAAGTTCTATTGGATACTGGGGATCTTGAAAGTGAATTCCAGAAAATAGGCATAGAAATAAAGTCCTAACTTCTGCATGTTCTTTGTCCTAATCTCTAGCTGACCTCTGAAATATGTATATGTGAGACAGATTCCACACAGCTCAACTAAAGCCAACAAAACAGAACAGATTTCTGATGCTGCCCATTGTAAGAAAGATATGGTTTAGAGGTTGCATCCTAATGGACAGATACCCCATCTGGAAATATGTAGTGGGGAAAGCAAAGAACAAAAATGTTAGATATAAATGATGGTATTTTCTTCTTAGTATCTTTAAAATGTACGTGGCTAATTAAAGGAAAATCTAATGTGACGTTCTCTAGAATATGTAAACATATCCTATATGAAAATTATAGCATAAGGACTGTTTTATAGTAAGAATGACAATATAAAATCCTACTTATAGAAGGACCTTATATTTTACATGAAATTATATATGAATCTCAGCTATAAAGATTTAAGGATAGGGCCTGGGATATAGCTCAGTGGCATAAGGCTGAGTTTGATCCTTGGTACCAAAAAAAAAAAAGAAAAAGAAAAAAAAAGATTTAAGGATATAAATGCAATCTCTAGAGTAATCATTCAAAGATGAGAACTAGAGCTAACTAAAAAGGTAACAGTGGAAGTAGAATCTCTCTTCATTTGGGTAAATAAAAAATAGCAAAAGTGAGTTTTACAGGTTATAATAAACCCAAAATAATAACTGCAATTGTATTTGCATCCAATAGTAGAGAATCTATATGTATAACGTAACTATTAATCCTAAAAGGAGAGACAAACTAATAAAATAACAGTACAGAGCTTTAACACTCTACTTTCGCCAATTAGACAAACAAAAAGGAAACCAACAAAGATACAGCAGAGTTAACAAGCTTTTGCTGATTTGTCACAGCTAAATCTTGGAAACAATCCAGATGCCCACCAACTAAAGAATGGATAAAGAAGATGTGGTATTTTTATACAATGGAGTATTATCCAGCTATAAAACAGAATAAATTTTGAGTCTTTTGTCAGTAAGTGGATGCAACTTAAGAATATATTCAAGTGAAATAAATCAAACTTGCATGTGCAAATATCGTATTGTCTCCTTAGTGTGATAACCTGAATGAAAAAAATGGAATCTGAGGAGTACAACAGATACTGGAAAAAGGGAATGAACTTATTCAAAAGGAAAAGAATTACTGAATTGAGGAGAAGGATGGGAGAGGGGGTGGGGGAAAGAGATCTATCTATGTATCTAAGCAAGCAGGACGGTTTGGACAATTGCATTGCGCATTTCTGCTGGTTTATGGAAAGAAGCAGTTAATGCTTTGTTTCGTTTCCTTTTTTCAATTGTCTGTATTTTTTTCTCTTCTTAATTTCTCATATATTTCTTTCTTCTTCCAATTTTACTTTCATAAATCTGGTATTACAACAAATACTGTGAAATTCATATTACTTTATTAAGTAAAATTGAATTTTTTGTTTTAATTTTAATTTGTACTCTACTTAAAATATAAAAAAAAAGTAAAAACAAAAAAACAAAAGACATGCTCCCGCTGGCTTGAACCACTAGTGGTACATGCATGACTATTCTATCAGGTTGCTTGTACCACCAGAAGTACAAACTGATCTAATTTAATCTAAAGTCTATTAAATGGGCCAAATCTAGTCACATGAATATGAATAAGTGCTGCTCAAATATATTATATTCATACCATTAAAATAATAAAAAAATTTTATTAAGTTGAAAGAAATTTATTTATATTCATGGTTTATCAATAATTTTCTAAATTTTACGATGGAAATCTTATAAGTGTTGCAGGGCTGGTGTAGATAATACAAATTTACAACTGCTATACCACAAATTAGCTGTAACTTTTTATACTATTTTCATGTTTCCCTTAAGGGGCTGTAATATAATGTCATCTGGTCTGCTAAATCAAAGTCTTTTTGTAATCACAGACACCTTGAGAGGGTACAAGCCACCTGATGGGACAGTCATGCAGGAATGATCAAATTCAAATCAGAGCCACCTGCAGTGAGACAGATGGAATTATGGTTCCACTGTGAACTTGTTTAAGCTGCATCTTTGCCTAAATGAATCTAATAGACATCTACAGAATATTTTATTTGATGGCTGTTGAATATACATTCTTCTAAACAGCACATGAACATTCTCCAGGATAAAGCACAGGGTAGGTCATAGGGGAGAGTATCTTTTCTGACCACAACACAATAAAACTAGAAAGAAAAGAAAACAAAACAACAAAAAACTTCAGAGAATTATGAAAACAGTTTGCAATGTATTAATTTGTCGAATCTGTATTGTTAAGGTGTCTTGAAACTGTCTGACACTTGTAGTTCAATTAAAAAAAAAAACTTCAGAGAAAGAAAAAACTTTAGAAATTATGTATATATACATTCAAATTAAACAACTTAGTCTGAAAAAACCAACAAACCAGTGACAATTTAAATAATTTAAAAATATCTCAAAAGAAATGAAAATAGAAACATATATACCAAAAACTGTAAAATAGTGCAAAAGCAGTATTGAGTGACATTTATAGTAATCAATGCCTACAATGAAAAATGCGAAATGTTCTCAAATTCAAAATCTAACAGTGCATCACAAAGAATCTTAGAAAAACTAAGAACAGGCAAAGCCAAAATGAGTAGAAAAAGAGGAAAAATAAATGGAACAGGCTTTTTTAAATAAAAAATTTGTATTAAAAGCAATCATAATGTCAATAAAACAGTTGCAAACAGGGCTATCTAAAGACATATTCTGTAGTGTGTTAACTATCAAAAACAAAAAAAAAAACAAAAAACTTACAGGGCCTTACATTTCAAATTTTTTTTCTTCAAAAGGACAGAGTTGTGTTACAGGGGTGTTAAATGCTTTATAGACAAAAACAAGCAAAAAAACTCCAAAAAAAAACCTGAACTAGAATCAACTTATTTACTATCATCCTCTTCATCTTTTTCCTCTTTTTTTTTTTTTTTTGTTTTGTTTTTTTCAGCCTTGAAAATTCTCTTTTTTGCTGCATCAGGTTTTCCTTTAGTCCGGTGGGCAGCAATGTCCTTTTTGTACTTTTTCTTCACCTTAACAGCCTTCTCGTATGGCTGCTTGTCATCTGCTATAGTATTATTCCACATTTCTCCAAGTTTCTTTGTGACATTACCAATGTCAGGAAGTTCTCCGTTGATTTTTCGGTGATCTCAGAACAGAACATGAAAGTCAAAGTAGGGTTCTTGGGGGCACTGGGATCCTTGAACTTCTTTTTTGTTTCTCCTTTAGAAGGAATATAAGTTTTCATTTCTCTTTAATGAGCCTTATCCACTTTTGCCATATCTTCAAATTTTCCTTTCTCTTTAGCTGACATGGTCTTCAACCTCTCTGAGCACTTCTTAGAAAACCCTGAGAAGTTAATGGAAGCATCTGGGTCTTTTTTCTTGTTTTCCTCTTGTCAAGTTTGCACATAGAACACATATGATGGGCTGGTGAGATAGCTCAGTGGACTAAGTACCTGCTTTGGTAAGCACAAGGATCAAGGTTCGAGCCCTGGTCCACATGCCATGCTGGCCCTGCCCCCAGGGTGTGCTGAGCTGACCATCAAGTCTGGCTTGGTGGCACATACCTGTAATCCCAGTACTAGGGAGGCTGAAAATAGAATAACTAAGAGCCTGAGCTATGTAGTGAGACCCTGTACCAAATACATAGATGGGAGGGGGGAATGCACATGATGACATTTTGCCACTTGGCTTCTTAGGATCTTCTTTGCCCATGTTTACTTGTTTTCCTCAGTGAGGTACAGAGTCACTCAGTCTCTGTCCAGCTTTCATTTGCCCTGGTGCTGTCTCTACGGAGGTCAATGTACTGCAATGGCTTGGAACAGACTTTAAAAAATGAAATATTAATGACAAAGAGTTGTTTTTTCAATAAGATAGGCAAAACTGATGAATCCTTAGACTAATAAAAAAAGAGAAAATATTCAAAATCAGAGGCAAAAAAAGAAACATTACAACTGACACCACTGAAATACAAAGGATTATTTGAGGCTGTTATGAATAACTATGAATCAGCAAACTTGATACCCTAAAAGAAATGGTCAAATTCTTGGATGATGAAATAGAAAACTTGAGTGAACTGCGCATGGTGACACACTTCTGTAATCCTAGTACTCTGGAGGCTGAGGCAGGAGGATGGCTGTAAGTTTGAGGTCAGCCTGGGCTACACAGTGAGTTTAAGGCCCGCTCAAATGCCATAACAAAACTCTCCTTCAAAAAGACTCCCCCCCCAAAAAAAAAACAAGACAAGCAGGTGGAGGAGATAGATGAACCACAAAAATATCTGAATGGACAAAAGAATCAGAGAAAAAAAGAATAAAGCAGAAGACATTATACTCCCTGACTTCAAAACATTCTATAAAACTACATTAACCAAAAAAATATAGACTCCCAGCATGTCGGGCCAGCCTGGCACCCAGGGTGTGCTGAGACTGGGTGTGGTGGTGTGCACCTATAATCCCAGTGCTTGGGAGGCTGAAAACAGGAGGATCACTATGAGTCTAGTCTGTGTGAGGCCCTGTAGAACCTGTACTAACTACATAAAAAAAAAAAAAAAACATGATAGTTGTATGAAAACATATCAGGAAGTATTGATCTGAGAAAGGTACTCAGACCAATCACTGGAACAGAACATGGAGATGGGACCCGTACATCCACAGGGGATGATCTTTGACAGAGGGGTTGAGAACACACATATTTTGGGGGAGGAACCAGGGATTGAACTCAGGCCCTTGTACTTCCAGGTAAACACTTATTCTACTAAGCTAAGAACACACATTGAAGGACAGTCTACTAAGCTAAGAACACACATTGAAGGACAGTCTCTTCAATAAATGGTGCTTAGAAACTAGATTTATACATGCAAAAGAATGAAACTAGATCCTAACTTCTAATTTCAAAAATCAATTCAAAGTGATGAAAGGCTTAGAGGTAAGACTTGAAACTATGAAACTACCAGAAGAAAAACATAAGTGAAACACTTCATGAAATAGCACTGGGAAAGGATGTGAGGTAACACCACAAAAATATCGGCAACAAATAGATAAATGAGATTACATCAAACTAAAAAACACTACAGAGAAAAGTGGACACCCTGTAAGAAGGGAAAAAATACTTGCAGACTATACAATATAACAAAGGCTTAATTTCCAGGCTACAGAAGAGATGGGGGAATAATACAATAGCAAAAAAAAAAAGATACATTACAAAAATACATAATTGATCATCACAGAGAGACACAAATCAAAACCACAATGCAAATAAAAATCACCTCACTCTAGTTAGAATGACAAAAAGGTAAAAGATCCAAGTTCTTGAGACTGAGCATGGGGGCACACACCTGTAATCCCAGCTCTTGGGTGGCTGTAAACAGGCGGATCACTATGAGTCTGATTTAGAAGTGAGACCTGAACATCCTGTAGACCCTTCCCTAAAATAAAAAAAAAATTAAAAAAATCCAAGTTCTGGTGAGGATGTGAATAAAGGGAATCATTCAAAGAGAGGAATGTAAATTAGAAAATCTACTACAGAAAATAGTATAGAGAGTGCTGTAAGTATTAGACATAGAACTAGCAATCTTGCTACTGGGATTTCACATAAGTAAAATCGGTATGTTGAAGAGACATCTCATTCCCATCCTTACTGCAACACTATTCATAACAGAATAAACACAGAAAGAACTCGAGTATCAAATGATAAGGAGATAAACTCACTCTCTCTCTCTCTCTCTCTCTCACACACACACACACACACACACACACACACACAGATGAGAATATTATTCAGGAGATAAAGAGTAAAATTTTGTCATTACAACATATGACTGGAGGTCATATGTTATGTGATGTAAGCCAGGCATGACAAGACAAATATTACATGATCTCACTCATGCATAATGCAAACACAATTAGCTCATAGAAATTCAGAGTAAAAGAGTGGTTAATAGAGGTTACAGAAAGTTGGGAAGCGGGGATGAGGAAACGCTGGTCACTGAGTACCTCATTATAGTTCAATATGAAAAACAAGTTCTTGTCAGTAGGATGACTATATAATGAAAAATGTATTACACACTTGAAAACAGCCAGAACAAAGGGTTTTCAGTGTTTTCATTATAAAGAAATAATAAATATTTGATATACTAACCCTGACTATGCAGTGGGAGGGGGAACATAGCCTTATCACAACTGCTATTAAAAAGAAAACCACATCTATACTTTGATTCACCTTTCATTCCATTTTTAAAAATTTCATCATGATCTTTCTTTTTGGTATGGCAATTGGTATTTATTTAAATTCTTTTTTTTATTGACAAACAAATATCAATGAGATAGTTTCAAAGCTGATTAATAGGACAGTTTCAATAATTAATACATTGTACACTGATATCTTCTTAGTGGTTATCCATAATACAGAAGCAGACAGGATATCCTGTCCAAACACTGTTAGTATAAATCTTTTCATTGAGTTAAGCAAAAGTAGCTGTATATCTATCCTAACTATTCTGTATACACAAGTACAAAATGGTCCTTCCTTTGTAGCCCCTTTTTTGTTTAGTCCTGTCAGAGATGGGTATTCCATTGGCATCTAAATACTATAGGTGCATGAATTCAGCAAAACAATCCAACACAGTCCAGTAGTCTACAATAGTAGTGAGTTATCCACAGAAGTTGTTGACTTGAGCCATTCACAGCTCAGTATATTAATATGGCTTTACTTTATTTATTTATTTAATATGACTTTACTTTAAATATCTTGTTTTTAATACTTTTCTGCTTGATGGTTAAGACCAAGATGAAGCAAGACCTATATAACAAGAAATGCAACTTTTGTACTGATAAGGTTAGTCAAGTGCCCTCAGGGTTTATCCTGTAACCCTGTACCACACTTTGTAGATCCTTTGTCAGTGTTAGCCATGTGCATGAGTCACAGCCACTACTTGACCAATCTGCTGTGAAAGCCTGAGAGAATGTCTTCTCTCCATGTGACTTTTAGGCACACTATACATCATCGATCGCCTTCCTCTGTGGCTCCATAATCTCCTTGATCAGAAAATGTGGGACACATGATGAGTTACATGATATTACAGTACAGGTTCTCCTATGTCTTCAGTCTTCACTGACCTTGACAGGGTAGGGCCAAAATATTAGCTGACCTTGCAGCCCTTCCTTTTTTCCAATTTTTGATCTGCAAACTTACGTTGTTAACCCTCCAGAAGAGAAGCTTATTATTACCCTGCAACATATGCTGTTCAGTTTATCCTCACTATCTGTCTGAATATCAGACATCACAGGCATAACATGGAACAGGTATTTTCTATCAAGTATTGAGATGTAAAATTTAAGTCCTTATAGAATATGAAGGAAAAACAATTTAAAAAAATAAGAATGAACACTTACATATATTTACACAGAAATTTAGAAATCTAACCATATGCAACATTGTAGCTGGACTGCCCTATGATACTTTTTACCCGTCTTATTTTTCACTTATTACCCTTTATTTAAAAAAGCAAAACAAAACAAAACAAAAAAAAACTTATTTGAAAGACTTGATATATCATGACAAGAAGTATGTATTTAGAAGACCAGAATGACAGGCATTCCAAGCATGAACCTTCTCTTACACATTGGTATCTTCAGTGCAGTTGCTTGGTTCACAAGTATCAGCATATAGTCAGTCAGGGTGAGAATCCTACCAATTAATTGCTAGTTTCAAAAACCTGATGTTTCTCAGGATCATTGCCTTACCCATCTTGTGCATATAAATGTATGGTTCTGCCCCTGTTGTGTTTTCCAGCTTTTCTCCTTGCCCTCTCCTCATTGTCTATCCTCAAGTTCTTGCTTTCCTTTTAATTGTGTTATACCTTTCTATTTGTAATTCTTCTTTTGAGTACTTATACTAGGAAGACTACGATATTTACTCATGTGGGTCTGGTTTATTTTGCTTATATCTTCATGTAGCATCCACTTAAATATGAAGGCTTCAAGGTTATCATTCTTTATAGCTGAGTAATACTCCACTGTAAAAAAATACCACATCTTTTTCAACTATTGCTCATGTGATGGGCATCTTGGTTGTTTCCAAGATTTAGCTACCACAAATTGTGCTGCATAAACATAGGTACACATATAGCACTATGATATGATGTTTTCAGGTCCTCTGGGAAAATTCCCAATAGGGATAGCTGGCTTGAATGGGATTTCCAGTCCTAGTTTTTTAAGGAGTCTCTACACTGATTCACCTTTTATTTTAGAGACCCAATCTACAGAACACATGTACAAGCAAGATTATTATAGGACTGTTTACAAAGATAGAATATATTCAGGAAGGGACCATATTCCTAATTTAACCACAAATGGAATTTTTTCAAATTCAGAGAAGCTATATTTGTTGAGACTAAGAAGTTACTCAAACAGTAAGAATTTTAGTTAAAACCGTCACAATCATTTAGAGAAAAACTGGCAACCAGGTACAGCATGTAATACAAGCATATATGGTTGTTCAGTATGACCTTTTTTTTTGTATTTAGGACAGGGTCTATAGGGTCTCATTACATAGATTGGACTCATGATTTCTCTTGTTTTCAGTCTCCCAAACACTGGGATTACAGAGGTGTGCTACCACGCCCAATCTCAATTGCAGTCTCAGCAAATCCTGCCTTTGGGGCCAGCATGGCATGCCTGGGATTGATCACCAGCCACTGTGCTGCCTAAGCAGGTATTTCAGTCTGCTGAGCTATCAGGGCATACCTTTATAACTGGTTTTTACTTACTCACTTTGAGCAAAATCCCACACTCATAACCAGAGCTCCAGCTATCAGCTTTTTGGTGCTTAAATATTTAAATCAACTCACAGTTAAAAAGAGATAAAAACTAAAGTTGAGACTAATGACTATTGAAGGTCTAAAAATAAATTTTATCAACAAAGAGAAATTTAAAAAGGAAACAAAAAAAAAAAGGGAACAAAAGTTTGGGGCCTACAGATTCAATAATAAGAAGCAGCAGCAGCAAACTTAGCTGGTTATGATGGTAGTACACACAATCCCAGCATTTGGAAGTTTGAGGCAGTGACAGTGAGAATCTATTGTAAAAAAGAAAAAAAGCAGGCAAAACTTTAAGATTGATCAATTGAATGTATCCAGTTTGAGAAGCATAAAGAAGAAAAAATGAAGAAGAATAAGTAAGAGCCTAGAGATCCCATCCATCAAGCTGAAAAACATATACAGAGTTCCACAAGAGGAAGAGCTAAAGGAACAGGAATATTTGAGAATGGCAACCAATTTCTCAAATTGGATAAATAACCTGAATCTAACAGGGAAAAAGCTCAACAAACCCCAAGAAAGATAAATGCATAAACATCCACATGACAAATTATATTCAAACCATTGAAAAGACAAAGACTATAAGGAAACTTTGAAAGCAGCAAGAAAGAAGTTACTCATCATAATCAAAGTAACCCCAACAAGAATATAAGGAAATTCTCAGGAGAAAGTATGGAAGCCAGGCTACTGTAGGATGACACAAAGTGTTGAAGGAAAACACAAACCCTGACAACTAAGATTCTGTAGCCAGCAAAAACTGAACTTCAACAAATGAAGGTGAAGCATTTTCATATAAAGAAAAGTAAGATTTCACAATAGTAGTTCTACAAGAAATGACAGAATCTTTCAGAATAGACTAAGACCTAGATAATAACCTGAAATCATAAAAATAAGATCTCTGGTAAAGATAACTACTTAAATAATAAAATCAATATTAATGCATTTTTAATAATTTATTTCCTACATGACTTAAGAAGGCACATGCAATGACTGGCCAAATAGCTCAGCGGACTAAAGCGCCTGCTTAGGCAGAGAAAAATGGCTAGGGTTTTGTCCGGACCTGGCCCCATCCCCAGGGTGCACTGAGACTGAGATTGAGACTGGGCATGGTGGCATGCACCTGTAATCTCAGCTCTTGGGAAGCTGAACACAGGCAGATCATTGAGTCTGATCTATGTAGTGAGACCCTGTACCAAATACATAAGAAAAAGAAGGCAAATGCATAAAAATAATTATGTATAAAGAAAAGCAGGATTTCACAGTAGTACAGCAGTTCTACAGGAAATAATAGAATCATTATTATACTGGTAAAGGTAACTACTTAAATAATAAAATAATGCATTTTTAGTAATTTATTTCCTACCTGATTTAAGAAGGCAAATGCATAAAATAAGTATGTTAATAGGCACGCAGGTAGAAAGACAAAATGTTTTACAAAAAACATAAAAAGGGAGTAAAACTACATAGGTGTAGACTTTGTATACTAGTGAAGCTAGAGTTAGTTATCAGTTACAGTTGACTTTTCAGCTAGATTGTTAGAAATTTCATGTTGTAATCCTCAAGATAACCCCTACAAAAACATCTAAAAATTGCACACAAAAGGAAATGAAAAGGGAATCAAAATGATAACTACCCCTTAAAGGGTCAGTTCATCACAACATTATAACTGCAAACACAAAGTCGAGCTCCTAAAACATGAAACAAATACTGACTGAACTAAAAAATGTTTAACAAGTTCTCTGTAATACCTTGAAACTTCAATATTCAATTTTCAATTAGAGATAGGACATCTCATATGAACAAGGAAATAGAAGACTTGGGTACTATATACCTCCTAAAGGTAAGAGACAAACAAAATAAACTTCCCAACAAAAGCTGAATATACTGAAGTATGCACAAAATATCACTTCAAATAAAATCTGTCAAAGAAAAGTATAGTATTAGATGACTTCTTTAGTGAGTTCTACTAAATAAAGAGGAATTAATAAAATCTTTATCAAACTATTTCAAAAAATAGAAGAGGTGGAATAGTTCTTATGTCATTGTACGAGGCCAGTACTGCCCTGATAACAAAGATACCACAATAAAACTACAAGTATTCCTGATATAGATGTAAAAATCTTCAACAAAATATTAGCATATCAAATCCAATTGCATAGTGTAAGAATTATATCCATGAAATGCTGGGATTGAGTCAACATAAGAATATCAATTAGCATACTATACCACACTAATAAAGCAAAAAGAGGAAATATCACATGACCACCAATTGAAAGAGAATCTGAATAAAATTAATATCTGTCTATGATAAAAATATTCAGAAAATTAGGGATAAGAGAATTTTTAGAATACAATAGGAGAACTTAAAAATTCTCTAATTCTTAATTTTCTCAAAATAACAAAATGGAAAAACTCATACTTAACATCAGATTCACTTTTTCTTTTTTTTAAGATCCCAAAGCTCCATTTTATTAGCAAGCATACAAAACCCTTTCCTCATAGGGAAAGTCCTATCCCCCTCTCCAGGAAGATACGTCTCCTTCACAGATCCCACATTTTTCTTCTACCAGTACTTCCCACAACGGTACTTCCCATGACGATTAAAGAAAGTGTTTCTAGAAAGTGCAGTACAGGGTTTCAGGATAATCCTGAGGGGACTTGACTGACCTCAGATACAAAAGTTACATTTCTTGTTATATATAGGTCTTGCTTTCTCTTGGTCTTAACCATCCAGCAGAAAAGTATAAAAATGGGGTATAAACAGTAAAGCCATATTAATATACTGAGCAGTAAAAGGCTCAAATCAACAACTTCTGACATTGCTAGTACTATGGCAATAGTAGTAGTCCCACAACTATTATTGACTACTGGATTATATTGGAATATTTTGCTGAATTCATGCACCTACAGTATTTAAATGACAATGGAATACCCTTCTCTGACAAAACAAAAAAAAAGGGAATTTATATATGAATGCCCATTTTGTATCTGTATATTCAAAATGGGTAGGATAGATATACAGCTACATTCTCTTAATTCAATGAATAAAAAGATTTGTTCTAATAGTGTTTGTGGACAGGGTATCATGTCTGAATTTTGTACAATGAATAACCACTAAGATAATAATATGCAATGTATTTATTATTGAAACTGTCCTACATCAGTTTTGAAACAGTCTCATTACTATTTGTTTCTTAATAAAATTACTAAAAAATAAAATAAAGTGTTTGTAGAGATAGCTGGTACATTTTTTAAGGTTGTGCAATTCATCAGTGAACACTATTTCCAACCATTCTCTTTCTTTGTATACATCGCTGCAATTCATTTCCCTTCCAGCCTCCAAGTCATACGGGGCCCATGACCAGGTCTTTGGGGTGTTTTTTTCAGTCTCCTAGGATCCCGAACACTGCCCTCTTCCCATTCCAATGATCAATCACTTTGGGAGGTGGCAGGGTGAGCCTTATATGGGACAATCCTGGAACACCCAGGTAGACATTTTTGCAAACCATGGTCACTGAGCTCCACAGGCACCTTTCAGCCCTCCAAGAGAGGGCCCCCTGCCATTGCTCTAGGCTGAACAATGATCAGGCATGGCCTTTAAGGAGATGACAATGTGAGCTGTCCCTGCCACCTTTACACTAACTTTAGCACGCAAGTGGTCATCTTGGACTTTACCAAGGTAGATTCATTTTCTTTTCTTTTTAAAAAATTTTTATTTAGGACAGGGTGTTTAGGGTACACAGGGTCTTACTGCATAGATAGGACTCATTGTGATTCTCCTGTTTACAGCCTCCCAAGTGCTGAGATTACAGGCACGTGCCACCATGCCCAGTATGCCACCATGCCCACTCTGTCTCAGCATGCCCTGGGGTGGGGCAGCATGGCACGCCAGGGGATTGATAAGCAGAGGCTTTAATCTGCTGAGCTATTTGGCCAACCCTTAGATTAATTTTCTAAGACTGAAAACTCTTAAACCTTATGACTACCTTAAGACCAGTAAGAAAATAAGAGAAAAACAATTGTTACTTAACTTTGTAATAAAAGTTCTATCCAGAACAATTATATAAGAAAAAAAAGTTCTCCAAGTCAGAAAGGAAAAAATAAAGTATTTCTACTCACAGATACAATCCTACATATAAATACCAAACAGAATGCAATGTATGCACAATATTAATGCTGTATTAGTACGGAATCAACATAAACACCAGTTTTATAAATAATCATGAGAAAGAAGTTCTGAAAACAACTCCACTTGTAACATTCCACAAAAATAAAACAGCTGCTACACACTTTGCCTTATAATTTATTTAGATAATGCTAGGAAGTAAAATCCAGTAGGGAAAAAGTTATGTAAACAGCAAGAAATCTGGATGAGGACAGAGATGAAGTGTATTAGAAAAATTAAGAGTTTAAAGGACACAAATGATGATGTTAGATTTTTTACATGTTAATCTGGAAGGTTCAAAGCTTCAAGTAAGTGACTAAATGCACAACTAAAAGATAGGTTCCCTTCTGAATACAAACAGATAATCTATGTGACATGAGTTCTCAAAGGCAGACCCAAGTGCTTGCTTCGGCAGCACATATAATAAAATTGGAACAATACAGAAAAGATTAGTATGGCCCCTGCGCAAGGATGACAGGCAAATTCATGAAGTGTTCCATATTTTTGTTTGTAAATAGAATATCATGTCTGCATCTTGCACAACAAATTACCACTAAGAAAAAAATATGCAATGTATTAATTATTGAAACTGTCCTGATTTGAAACTGTCTCATTGCTATTTGTTTTTCAATAAAATTATAGGAGAAAAAAAGGCAGACACAAATTCTTGTTTAAAATTCTCTTTAAAATAGGTAATGGAGGCTAGGGGATAGGTCAGTGGCCTAAGTGCCTGCCTGGCAAGCACAAGAACCCAGGTTCAATCCCCAGAACCTTGCACCCTCTATGCCAGCCCCAATGTAGGGAGACCTTGTACCAAACCAATCAACCAATTAAAAAAAAAAAAAAGATAATGGAATTTCTGCATGTTACCTATTTTTCAGAAAGGGATGACAGGCCTATTCTGGCTTTAATTTAGGATGCTATGGAAAATGGGAGTATACTTATGTAGTGAAAATTGTCACAGCACAAACTGTAGTTGACTCAACAACTGCAGAGATGTAGCAAATACCAAAACAATATAGTAAAATAATTGGAACAGTTCCCAACAAACTTTAATATTTTTGCCACTAGAGGGCAACCTTAACATTTGCTTTCTGGTCCCTTAGCCATTTAATTCTGGAAAAGCCAGTATGACCTAAAATAACTGGGTTTACTCTGCAATGATTTCACGATTCAGTGCTACCAATAAATAACTATCAGTTCACCTTGTACATCAGAAGATTTTGTGGGCACAGAAACATGTTAGTACAATAACTGTTGGAAGAATTATTCCCTCCTTAGGCTGGACAATAAAAGATTTGGTAGGGCTGAAATACAAAAAAAAAATTCTTGTACTTTATGGTTAGTTTTTATAATACTGAAAAACTTACGTTTTAAGTGTTCCAGATGTCATAAGTTCAGTCACCAAAACAATGCATTTCTTTCCTTTCACTGTGGATTCCCAGGAATCATAAAATCGAACAATATTGGGATGCTGAAGACCCTTTAACATTTCAGCCTCTTCTTTAAATCTCTGCCTTTCAGACTTTGTTAATTTTCTATCCTAAAATCAAAAACCCAAACAGAATGTGGATTAAAATGATAAAAAAAGTCATACAGTTGAATTAAAATGTTAAATTATAAGCAATACCATTAAAACAGGAACACCGAAGTTACTTAATAATAACATGAGAGTAGGCTAAAGTATGCTTAAGAAAATTTTGGATTATAAAGCTATATGCTTGAGATTATTTTTAGCTCCCTATTGCTAATATATCTTAGATGTACTCACCACTTCCAAAATTGATGATTTATAGCTACAGATAGGCAATTTAATGTAAAAGAATAGATACTAAATTGGAAATAGAAAGATCCAAATAAAATCAAGAGTTCTACCTTTGCATCAGTAGAATTTTCTTTTTAAATTTTTTAACACCACTTCCTTGGACTTTTGCATTAATTATCTAGTATGTTTTATTAATCACATATTTAAAGTACCTGATCCTTCATTGGCCTCTTATCTGAGATGAAGTATGGAATGTATGAAATCTGTCATTTACCCTTTGACAATACTTCACATACACAAAATTTTCACTGTTTTGTGAATTCGAATTTTTTAAGCACGAAATACTTTGGAGCTATAGCTGTCTTACACTGTTAAGTATTTAAACACTACAGATCTAAATTAAAACCCCCATATGTAACTAGTTTGCCTTCCTACCATGGATTTACCCACATATCGGATTTTTATACTTTTATGAACTATCTGAATATATCACAATTCATACTAACCTTTTTTTTCGGGGGAGGGGGTGTCTGTCTGAGACAGGGTTTCCACTGTGCAATTCAGGATAGGCTAAATTCACTTTGTAGCCCAGGCTGGCTCCTGAGTGCTAGGATTACAGATGTGTGCCACCATGCCCAGCCTTTAAGGACTCTAGGCTCTTCCTCCTTGTTCCAGTATTAGGAGTTGAATCTGGTCTTCAAACTGAGCTACATCCCCAGCCTTTTCTTATTTTTAAAATTTTAAGACAAGGTCTAACTAAATCACTAAATTGCCTGGATTGGGCTGGAACCTGACAATCCTCTTGCCTCCACTTTCCAGAGTGCTGGGATTACAGGTTGGTACCACCATTTTCAGTTTTAATGTTAATCTTGATCTGGATTTTTACTATATAGGTCCAGAAATATTGTTAAGGGAGATTTAAAATTTCATGTTTTCTTGAATTACATATATAAAACCTCAAAAACATTAGCTATGCTTTTGTCACTGGTAGACCTAAATATATTCCTGTCATATGGCAAATGATTATCTCAAAATATCATTAAAAATAATAAAAAATAAATGCATAAATACCATTACTCTAGCTCATTTTATACAGTATATCACCTAATATTTTTATTCTACCTTTTTATTCAACCAGTTACTTTTATCATTAATAAACAGAATATGCTTACTTATATTTTCCCACATAATTTTGGTTCTCCATGCCATGTTGCTTTTTTTCCCTGTTTCCTAAGTTGAGCTTTCTTTCAAATGAAATACGTTTTTCAAAATTTTATCAGTGAATGTCCATTAGTCGAAGAACCCCAGGTTGTATGAAAAGTTTATTTAATCTTTACTCTTGAATAGCAGGTTAGAATTCTAGGTTGGTTTATTTTTCTTTCAGCATTTCCAAGATATTTTTATGCTATTCTGACTTCTACTGCAGCTATCAGTATAATGCCTTTCTTTATAGGTATATCAGCCTTTTCCTTTGCTTGCACTGAAGTTCTCTTTTTCTACTATGCTCTGTATCTTCACTATCATGCATCCAGTTTTATTCACACTAATGGGGGTGAACTGTGCTTTCAAGGCCTGAAGTTCTAAGTATGTGTTTTCAAATTTGGAAAATTCTTAATTATTAATCTCTTGGAACACTCCTTCAATTCATTCCCATTCTCTCTCCCTTCCCAAAACCTCACTAATTTGAGGCCAAGGGTGACCTCAAACTAGTAATTATCCCACCCCAGCCTCCACTACAGCTAGAACTAACTTGTATGTGCCAAACATCAAGATATTCATTGTAAGCCGGGCGTGGTGGCACAGGCCTGTATCCCAGCACTTGGGAGGCTGAGGCAGGAGGATTGTTGTGAGTTCGAGACCAGCCTGAGCTACAAAGTGAGTTTAAGGCCAGCCTGAACTGCATAGTGAGACCCTGTCTCAAAAAGACAAAAAAAAAAAAA
>PVKA01023734.1:0-35191 GCA_004027165.1 Ctenomys sociabilis | reverse complement strand
TTTTTTTTTTTTTTTTTTTTTTTTTTTTTTTTTTTTTTGTCTTTTTGAGACAAGGTCTCGCTATGCAGTTCAGGCTGGCCTTAAGCTCACTTTGTAGCTCAGGCTGGTCTCGAACTCACAACAATCCTCCTGCCTCAGCCTCCCGAGTGCTGGGATTACAGGCATGTGCCACCACGCCCGGCTTCATCAATGTAAATTGACTCAATTCACCAATTAAGAGAAATAGACTGGCACAGTGGATTAGGAAACAAAACCCAACAATATGCTGTATAAAAAACACACTTAAATCAAAAGGACATTTATAGGCTTAACGTCAAAGGATGGAAAACAATACTGCATGCCCCAGCACCACAGAAAAAAGCAGGGGTAGCAATCTTGTTCTCAGACAGTCTCAACTTCAAACCAAGAATGATCAAATGGAATAAAGAAGGCCACTGTATACTGGTTAGGGGAAGAGGGAACACTCATAAATGTGTGTGCACCAAACACAGGAGCACCCAACTATGTAAGACAAACCTTAATGGACATGAAAAAGCTAATATCCAATACCACAATCTTAACAGGAGATCTAAATATCCCCTTATCCCACAAAGACAGGTCAACTAGACAAAAAATTAGCAAAGAAGTAGTAGAACTGAACCAGAACCTGGAACAAATGGACTTGATGGACATATATAGAGTGCTCCACCCAACCACAGCTGAATACACTTTTTTTTTCAGCTGCACATGGGTCATTCTCTAAAACAGACCACATACTGGTCCATAGGACATGCTTAAGTATATGCAAGAAAACAGAAATTATCCCATGCATATTATCTGACCACAGTGCAAAGAAACTGGAAATAAACGACAAAAGAAACCAGAAAAAAACCCTAATTACATGGAAATGAAACAATGCCTTACTCAGCAATCAATGGGTCACAGATGAAATTGAACAAGAAATTCAACAATATCTACAATTCAATGAAAATTCAACCACAACTTATTGGAATTTATGGGATGCAATGAAAGCAGTTCTCCAAGGGAAATTCATAGCTGTGAACTCACACATAGGAAAACAGAACGAGAAGAAATAAACACACTAATGCAGCACCTCCAACATCTAGAAAAGGAAGAGCAAACCAAACCCAGAGCCCAAAGACAAGAAGAAATCATAAAGATTAGAGCAGAAAGTAATTCAACTGAGACAAAGAAAACAATTCAAAGAATCAATGAATCAAAAAGCTGGTTCTTTGAAAGACTAAATAAAATTGATAAGCCACTAGCTAAACCTCATCAAAGAGGAAAAAAGATTCAAATACAAGCAATAAGGAATGAAAAGGGTGAAATCACCACAGACCCAGTGGAAATTCAGAAGATTGTCAATAGATACAATGAGAATCTTTATGCTCACAGAATAGAAGACACAGATGAAATGGACAGATTCCTAGAAAGGTACAAATTATCAAAACTGAATCAAAAAGATAGAACAACTCTCAATAAACCAATAACAGCCAAAAAAATATGAAATGTAATAAAAAGCTTGCCAACAAAGACAAGTCCAGGTCCTGATGGATTCACAGTTGAATTCTACAAGAAATTTACAGAAGATTTAATCCCTATACTCCACAAACTCTTCAATGAAATTGAAAAGGAGACAGTTTTCTCAATATCATTCCTGGAGACAAGTATTATACTGGTACCAAAACCAGGGAAAGACACAACTAAAAAAGAGAACTACAGGCCAATCTCACTCATGAACATAGATGCAAAAATCCTCAATAAAATCCTAGCAAACAGAATACAGCAAATCATCAAGAAGATCATACACCATGACCAGGTAGGATTCATCTCAGGGATACAAGGATGGTTCAATATTCGCAAATCTATAAATGTTATACACTATATCAATGATCAAAAACTAAAAACCATGAAATTATACCACAAAGCTACTGTGATAAAATCATCATGGTATTGGCAATAAGATAGACCTGAGGAAGCCGGGCGTGGTGGTGCAGGCCTGTAATCCCAGCACTCGGGAGGCTGAGACAGGAGGATTGTTGTGAGTTCAAGACCAGCCTGAGCTACAAAGTGAGCTTAAGGCCAGCCTGAACTGCATAGTGAGACCCTGTCTCAAAAAGACAAAAAAAAAAAAAAAAAAGATAGACCTGAGGACCAATGGACTAGAGTAGGAGATGCAGAGGTCTCTACAAACACACTCAACCACTTCACCTTCGACAAAGGGGCCAAACATGCTTACTGGAAGAAAGATAGTCTCTTTAACAAATAGTGCTAGAAAAATTGGCTCTCCACATGTCAAAAACTAAAACTTGACCCAAGTCTATCACCATGCACTAAGCTAAAGTCAAAATGGATTGAAGATCTTAACATTAAAATAGAAACACTCAATCTCCTGGAAGAGAACATAGGAGAAACTCTTGAAGACATAGGGGTAGGCAAAGAGTTCATGAACAAACATGTATTTGCATGGGAAACACTTGAAAGAATTAACAACTGGGACCACCTGTTACTGAGAAGTTTTTGCACTTCAAAAGAAATAACCGACAAAGTGAAAAGAAAATCCATAAATTTTGAAAAAAATCCTAACTCATAAGCAATCAGACAAAGGTCTGCTCTCTAGAATTTATAAAGAACTAAAAAATATCAGGGCCCCTAAATTTAAAGACCCAGTCCAGAAATGGTCATCCAAGATGAACATACACTTCTCAGAGGACAAAATTAAAGAAATGAATTAATATATGAAAAAATCCTCCACATCACTAGTCATCAGTGAAATGCAAATTAAAACAGCACTGAGATACCATCTCACCGCAGGAAGAATGGCCATCATAAACAAATTAACCAACAACAAATGTTGGAGAGGTTGTGGGGAAAAGGGAATCCTTCTCCACTGCTGGTGGGAATGTAGACTGGTACAACCATTATGGAAATCAGTGTGGAGACTCCTTAAGAAACTAGGACTGGAAATCCCAATCAAGCCAGCTATACGCCTACTGGGAATTTTCCTGAAGGAACTGAAAACATCATATCACACTGATATACGTGTACCTATGTTTATAGCAGCACAATATGTGATAGCCAAATCTTGGAAACAATCCAGATGCCCATCACATGAGGAATGGTTGAAAAAGATGTGGTATTTTTATACAATGGAGTATTACTCAGTTGTAAAGAATGATAAACTCGAAGCCTTCATATTTAAGTGGATGCCACTTGAAGATATATTTATAAGCAAAATAAACCATACCCTCATGTGAAAATATCATACAGTCTCCCCAGTATAACTCAAAAGAATTGCAAATAGAAATGTATAACACAATTAAAAGGAAAGCGAGAAATTGAGGATTGGACAATGAGGAGAGGGCAAGAAGAAACGCTGTGAAACATGACAGAGGCAAGACCATTCATTTATACATACTAGATGGGTAAGACAATGATCCTGAGAAACATCAGGAGATTTTTGAAACTTGCAGTTAAGTGGTAGGATTCTCACCCTGACTAACTATATATGCTGATACCTGTGAACCAAGCAACTGCACTGAATTTAATGAAGTGTAATAGAAGGGTCATGTTGCAAATACCTGCCATTCTGGTCTTCTAAATATGTATTTCTTGTGATAACATACCAGCTATTACTATACTGCCCTTTTTAAAGGGTAGTAAATGAAAAATAAGACAAAAAATGTCACAACACAGTCCTGCTACAATGCTACTATGCTGTATATGGATAGATTTCTAAATATCTGTGTAAGTATATATAAGTGTTCATTCCTATTTTTTAAATTTTTTTTCTTCTTCATATTCTGTATGGACTTAAGAGTTTAGTTATCTCAATACTTGATGGAAAATACATGTTCCATTTTATGCCTATGATGTCTGATATCTAGACTAATAGTGTGGGTAAACTGAACTGCCTATGTTGCAGGGTAATAATAAGCTTCTCTTCTGGAGGATTAACAACATAAGTTTGCAGATCAAAAATTGGAGAAAAAGGAAGGCTGCAAGGTCAGCCAACATTTTGGCCCTAGCCTTTCAAGGTCAGTGAAGACTCAGGACATAGGAGAATTTGTACTGTAACATCATGTAACTCAGTAGTGCCCCAAATTTTCTGATCAAGGAAATTATGGGGCCACAGAGGAATGTGATCGATGATGTATAGTGTGCAGAAGGAGAGTCACACGGAGAGAAAACTTTCTCTCAGGCTTCCACAGAGAGCAAATTGGTCAAGCAATGACCGTGACTCATCCACAAGGCTGGCACTGACAAGGGATCTACAAAGTGCGGTACAGGGTTACAGGATAAACCCTGAGGGTACCTGACTGACCTTATCTGATACAAAAGTTACATTTCTTGTTATATAGGTCTTGCTTTAACTCAGTCTTAACCATCCAGCAGAAAAGTATAAAAATGGAGGTATATAAAATAAAATCATATTAATATACTGAGCTGTGAATGGCTCAAATCAACAACTTCTGTGGATAACCCGCTTCTATTGTGGACTGCTGATCTGTGTTGGATTGTTTTATTATAATATATATATGCTATTCATGTTTTGAGAATCTGTAACATATGTACTGTTGTATGTTACCCTGTTTATGTCATTTTTTTCTATTTGTTTTGCTTCTATTTTCCATTCTTCAAGTTAAAATACAAATAAATAAATTTTTTAAAAAATAAAATTCTTAGTAAACTTTTAAGATGGAAATAACTTGATTTGAGCAGAAAATATAATAAAAATAAAAAATTTTCTAATATAAAAAATGTTAATAAGAATAAAATAAAATTATGTTCTAAAATAAAAATAAAGCAACTCAGCTTGAAGCACATCTACTGTACTAGTCTTCAAGGAACTGGCTCTTAGTTTTTCTGGTTTTCGTCATTTTCATCCTTTTACTTCTGTCAGGTTTAAAATGTTCTTATTTTTATCTTCTAAGATAAAAACAGAACACTTATTTATTTCAGAATTTTCTAATCTTTTTTTTTTTTCTTTTTTTTGGCAGAACTGGGGATTGAACTCAGGCCCTCATGCTTGCCAGGAAAGTGCTTATTCCACTGAGCCATCTCCCAGCTCCAGAATTTTCTAATCTTAGGAGCTGGCCAAACAGCTCACTCAGCAGATTAAAGCACCTGCAAGCAGGCTCAGGGACCAGGAGTTCGATCCCTGGGCCTGTCATGCTGGACCCGCCCCCCACAGTGCACTGAGAAGGCAATTAGACTGGGCATCGTGGCATACGCCTATAATCCCAGTTCTTGGGAGGCTGTAAACAGGTGGATCTGTTTACTACAAGTCCAGTCTAGTAGTGAGACCCTGAATGCCTTGTAGACCCTTCCTTAAAATTAAAAAAATCTGATCTTCTAATTAAGCATGTAAAGTTATATGTTTCTCTTTAAGCTCTACTTTATGTATATCCCATCTGCTTTTATACTTTCTATTTTTATTTTCCAACACTTATAATATTTCTCAAATTTCCTTTGTCATTTTTTTCTTTCATTTTGAACAATTGTGTGTATTATTTCATTTTCAACTGTTTGGTAATTTTACCAGCATTTCTCTGCTTTTAACTTTAATTAATTACATTGTGGTGTTAAAACATAACATTGTGCAGTTCTAACTATTCTATATTACTGAAATTTTTTATGCCAGCATGTTGGCCTATCATGGTAATACTCCACATGAAGTAGGAGAGAACATGTTTTCTCTCTATACCATAATTAGCTCAGGGTGATTCATATTATTGTTCCAGTTTTCTGATTCCCTACTGATTTGCTACGTCACATCAAGTACTGAGCAAATAAAATCTTCAGCTGTAATTATGAATTTGCTTATTCTTTTAGTTCTGCCATTTTTTGCTTCATGTATTTTGAGCTCTGATAGTTAGATGCACACTGACTTAATATTGTTGTGTTTTCTTAACAAATTGACTCATTATAAAATGTCCTTATTTTATAATGGCAATATTCTTTGTTTGAGTCTATTTTGTTTGCTGTTAATATAGTTACCTCACCTTTCTTATGATTCTTAATGGTGTATATTTTTATCATTTTACTTTCAATAAACTTTATATTTAAAATAAGTTTCATAAAGAGAACAAATAGTTTAGTCTTGCTTTTGTCTAGTCTAACAGTCACTACTTTTTAATTGGAGTATTTTTACCATTTATATATAGTGTAATTAGCTACACAATTGGATTTAAATTACTGTATTTCTGTTTTCTCTCTCTCCCTCTTTCTCATGCTTTCTCTTTAACCTTTCTATTATTTATGACATTTTCTCTTTCAAGCTTCCTTGTGGAGGCCTAATTGTGGTGTTATCTTGACTTCAGAGCACTTTGAATACGCTCTTTGCCAACATAGCCAGAGGTCTCTGAGTTCAGTGACTTAATCCTGCACAGCCTTAATCCAACAGTTCAGTGTATTCACATTGGTGGGCAATTAGCACCATTATCCATTTCTGGAAGTTTCTATTTTCCCCCAAACACTAACCCCATTTTCTTCTCTTCACCGCATGCCCTAGCAACCACCACTTGTCATGATCCTCCTATAATCTCAGCCTCCTCAGTGCTGGGATTACAGGCGAACACCACCATGCCCTGTTTCTGGCCCAGCACAGGGTAGTTCCGGGGCTGGTGAGGCACGTAGTACTAGGAATCAACCCTTGGTCCTTGTTCTTGCAAGGCAGGCACTTAGACAGCAGAGCTATCCCCACAGCCCTCTATTGGATTCTTCACTATAATTTTATTTTCTTTCTAGTTACGCCTTTACAATATACATCTTTAACTAATTGCAGTAAACTTTAAATATACTGCTTAGTATATAAAAGTAGAACCATCCACTTCCATTTTTCCTTTGTATTCGTCTTGCTTTTTTCTATTTGCTCATTGTTTCTCTTTTGCTTTACCTATACAACTATCTTTTAAAGCAATTCAATAAAAGAAAATTTTTGAGCCCCCTTCTCACATGCTGCTCATGTCAGCTCAGGGTGGCCCTGTTTCTCGTGTCCGGAGCCAGAACTCAGCCGCCACCATGTCGAGCAAAAAGCGAAGACCAAGACCACCAAGAAGCGCCCCTCATGAGGCACGCAACTAGTCGCAGACCAGCAGTTCAAGGAGGCCTTCAGCACGATCGACCAGAACAGGGATGGCCTCATCGACAAGGAGGCCCTGCACGACCCGCTGGCCTCGCTGCGGAAGAGCCCCACGGACGCCTCCCAGGACGCTGTGATGCACGAGGCGCCGGGCCCCATCAGCTTCACCGTGTTCCTCACATGTTTGGGAAGACACTCAAGGACGGGAGCCCAGGACGTCACCCGGAGGGCCTTCGCCTGCTGGGACTAGGGGCCGCTGGCACCATGCATGAGGGCTACCTGCGCGAGCTGCTCCCCACCGTGGGCGGCCGCTTCACAGACGAGGGGGTGGACAAGCTGTACCGAGAGGCCCCGTCAACAAGAAGCGCAGCTTCAACTACGTGGAGCTCACGCGCATCCTCAAGCGCGGGGCCAAGGCCAGGGACGACCGAGAGCCACGCCCTGCCCCCCATCCCTTGCCCACCTGCTCCCCAGCGCCTGCCCCTGCGTGCTCCCGGGGCCTCGCTTGCCTTTCCACGCATTTATTCCAGACCTTCTGCTTCTATGATCAGGCTAGGGATTGGGGGGTGGAGTTACTAATTGAACTGAAAAAGAGGTTGCAAATAAAATCAGCACACGTGAAAGCCCAGGACAACATATTGGCATTTCTGGTTTTGCTGGATTTTTACCATTTTATATAATAAAATGTTATTTTGAAATTTTAAGAAAATCTTTTATGTTTATCCATGTATTTATCATTTCACATCTCTTAGTCTACTTGTGTAGCTCTAAATTTATATTTGGTATCATTTTTCCTTTCTGAACAACTGTCCTTAGCATTTCTTAATGTACAGGCCTGATAGCAAGCAGCACTGAGATTTCGTCTAGATTTCTCTACTTTACCTTTATTATTGAAGTATTTTTTTAAAAATGTATTTAGTACAGAGTCTCACTACACAGATCAGACTTGCAATGTTCCTCCTGTTTTCAGCCTCCCGAGTGCTGAGATTACAGGCCCACACCACCACACGCAGTCTCGGTCACCATCTCAGCGTGCCCAGGGGACGGGGCCAGCATGCCACACCAGAGATCGAACACCAGTCCCTCCGCTCTGCCTAAGCATGAGCTTTAGTCCACTGAGCTATCTGGCCGGTCCTTGAAGTATTTCTTTACAATAAAGACTGATATTCAGCATCTTTAATCTATCATGCCATAGTCTCTGGTTGGTATAGTTTCTGGGGATAAGTACACTGTCAGTTTTAATTTTTGATTTTCATATAATGGTTCTTTTTCTCTCATGGCTTTAAGATTTGCCCTTAATGCTAATTTTCTATAATTTGATATTGATGTGAGGCCTTAATGTTATTTGTGTGTGTGTGTGTGTGTGTGTGTGTGTGTGTGTATTTTTCTTGTTTGAGATTTGTTAGTACTCTTGGTTATATGACTATAGTTTTCAGTATATCTGAAAATTTTCATCCACCTTTTTCCCAAATGTTGCCAAAATCTCCTTTTTCACTTGTGTAACCCCAATAACACTTTTTTTTTTTTTCGCTCACATATTTGGTACAGGGCCTCACTACACAGCTAGGACTCACAGTGACCCTCCTGTTTTCAGCCTCCTCAGCACTGGGATTACAGCTTGCGCCACCACGCCTGGACTCAGTCACCAGCTCAGCGTGCCCTAGGAGCAGGGCCAGCGGGGCATGCGGGACGGGACTGAACCCTGGTCCCTGCACTTGCCAAAGCAGGCACTTATCCACTGAGGCATCTCACTGGCCCCCAAAAACACATCATTATTAATATAGCTCAATATTGTACGACAGTCCACTAGGTTCTGTTAATTTGCTTTTTAATTGTTTTCTCTCTAAGTGCTTCTATCTGGGTGGTCTCCATTCTTTTGTTTTCAAGTTTACCAATCTTTTCTTCTTTGGGAACTGCTATGCTATTGATATCATTCAGTATATTTGAATTTCAGATATTTTAGCCTTAATCTCCAGAGATATTATTTGATCCCCTTTTATAAAAAAAAATTTTCATTCATCTCGTCATTATATTCATTCTTTCTTTTAAATCCCTGAGCACTTGGCCTATTTGGTTCTGTTTTTGTTTGTTTGTTTGTTTGTTTTTTGCAGTACTAGGGATTGAACTCAAGACCTTGTGCTTGATAAAACTTTTCAAGTTATTAGAAAGAAATATTGGATTAAAAATAAAAATTAAAGGAAAAAAATTTTAAGGGAGCTTTTTCAAATCCAATTGTGATCCCACCCGGTTCCAATATTTCGCTGAAAGGCACGCGGCTCCTAATCGGTCCTTTCCAGGTTGAGATTTAGCTGTGCGATGACCGCCAAGGGACTGGGGCTGCGGGTCGGGGGAGGCGCTCAGAGTCCGGAACCGCTGAGCGAGGACCTGCTGGGGGCGTAGGATATGGAGAAGAATGGAGCAGACCAGGAGTGCCCCATGGGTCTCCTCAGCTTGCTGATCCTGGTACCCTAATTGTGTCAGTGCATCCACCAGGCCTGGGGCAAGCAGGACAATAACTGGTACCGTCTGACTGGAAGGGCTTCTCAGCGCCTATATCCCAGCAGTCACCTCCCACCTTTTCCCTTCTCATTTTGACAGACACCAAAAGTGGTGAAGCTTTTTTGTTCAGCGGTGAATAAAGTGATCTTAAAAAAAAAAAAAAAAAATGCAGTTGTGGATGGCCTCCAGGTAAGGCAGTTGGGTTGCCCACCTGGAAAGATGCCAAGGGCCGAAGGGCTGTTCCTCCAGGAATAGAGTATTGCGGACTACTGGACTGTGTTGGATTGTTTTGCTGAATTCATGCACCTGTAGTATTTAGATGCCAAGGAAATACACATCTCTGACAGGACTAAACAAAAAAGGGGATGCAAAGGAAGAACCATTTTGTATTTGTATATGTAGGATAGTTAGGATAGATACACAGCTACTCTTGCTTAACTCAATGAGAAGAAAGATTTGTAATATTAGTTTTTGGACAGAATAACCTACCTGTCTGCTTCTTGTACTATGGGCAACCACTAAGAAGGTAACAATGTACAATGTATTAATTATTTAAACTGTCCTATTAATCAGTTTTGATACTCTGTCATGTGCTATTTGTTTCTCAATAAAATAAAAGAGAATGACAATAAATTTTTTTAAATCAAAAAAAGTAGTTTAGCAGAAAAGCAGGAGGTACCGTGGTTCTCTCTCTCCATTACAATTGACACTAAAAGAGAAGTTTTTACATTTTCCCCGTAAGGTGACTAGATTAAAAGCCTGTTTTCATCCTAAAGATAAAAATAATTTGCTTTAAAAAAAAAAAACCTGCAAAGATTTACAATAATGAGAATATTTCAGAAGATGATTAAAAATTATTTTAATTCTTAATAAGGTTGATTGCTTATTTTATGGTCTTAAATTAAAATTGGTATAAAAAAAAGTTTTAATATTTTCCAAACAAATACTGAGGTGTGGAGTACAATCTAAGAGCAGGGAGGTTTAAACAGCAGCTTGACTCTGAAAAGCCATCGTTGCATTGTTCCCGGACGGTCTCCGGCAGCCGAGTCGCCCGAGTCCTCCAGCTCTGTCGCTTCCCTTTTCACCCGCCGCACCGAACCACCCGCGTGCGTCAGACGCTGCCATGGACGCCAGCTCCGAGATCGCCGCCGAGGACTCGAAGGAGAAGGAGGTGGTGGAGGAGGCGGAGACGCTGACGAGCAGGAGGCGGACGGCGAGGCAGACGAGGAGGAGGAGGAGGAAGGTGACGGTGAGGAAGAGGATGGAGACGAGGAGGAGGAAGCAGCGGCAGCTGCGGGCAAGCTGGCAGAGGAGGGCGACGAGGATGACGACGTGTATAGCGGGACTAGGCCCCAGTGCCTAATGCAAGCAAGCTCCCTCAACCCTGAGATAAGCATCCCCACTGGTTAATGTTGGCTATTACTCCCCAGGCAACCTTGTGTCACATGTCACTACCTCTGCAAAGGTCCACAGAAAGGTCCATATTGCTGCTCGCGGGCTCGGCTCCCCAGCCAGGCAGAGGGGCCACTTCGCCTTTCTGGAGTACGTAGAAGATTGGATTATCTACCAATTCCTCCAACCAAGACCCAGCTCTTGTCTTCTTGTCTCCCCTTTCCTCATTTCTGCTGCCATTTCTCCCTGGGCAGGATGGACCAACTGAGACCCAGGGATCCTTACACCTCCACAAAGCAGGTAATACAGGAAAGGTAAAGAAAGGTGCACAGAAATACATGATAGAGACAATTCAACCCATCATTCTGAGTGCAATACAAGTCAGTCAAAGATTAATCAAGGAAAAACCTTAATGTAACAGGGTACATTCTTTAAAATAATCAGTACCAATTTAAGCATAGTAGTGTGCACATTAGGATTTTTATTGGAAGGGGCTTAAATTTATATATTAATTTTAGAAGAGCTTCTATTTTTTTTTTTCCAGTAGTGGAACCAGGGATTGAACTCAGGCTCTCGCGCTTGCCAGGGAAGTGCTTATTCCACTGAGCCATCTCCCCAACCCCCAGAGCTTCTGTTTTTATAAGAAGTTTCACTGTGAATATTGTATAATCTCTGAATTTGTTAGTACAGAGAAACAAGCATTGATTTTTGTATAGAGTCCCTTTTAAAATTCTATTATTAGGGCTGGCGAGATAGCTCAGTGGACCAGCTCCCACTCTGGCAAGTTCAGGGACCAGGATTTGATCCCTGGTCCTCTATGCCACACCAGCCCCAGCACTGGGTCAAGCTGAGCCAGCCACCAAGACCAGCAATGGTGACACACGCCTGTAATCCCAGTGCTGGGGAGGCTGAAGACAGGAGGATCACTGCAAGTCTGAGCTGTGTAGTGAGACTCTGTATCAAATACATAAATGAAAACAAATCTGTTATTGATTTTAGTAATTTTAATTCTACCAGTTTCCTATCCAACTTTATTTAGAATCCTATAAAACTCCATAAACCCTACCCCCCAAAAAAAGATAATTTCCCCTTCTTTGATAATATTCACATAGATTATTTCCTTATTGGTGAGAACCTTTAAAAAAAAATGCTCACTGTTGGCAGTGATAGCTGACAACCTTGTCTTTTTTTTTTTTTTTCTTCAGAAGCAGGGATTGAACTCAGGCCCTTGTGCTTGCCAGGGAAGTGCATATTCTACTGAGCCATCTCCACAGCCACCCCTTTTTTCTTTTTAATGTATCAGTTTTTAGAACACTGATTTATGTGGATAAATTCCATTTGTCAGAGCAAAAATGGATCATAGGTAGCCTCAGAGCTAAAGAACAGCTTTGATTTTTGCTAAAATCTGAGTCTACCGCTTTCTGATTGATTCACCTTGCGCTGCTCTGAAACCTGTATCTCTCTCTCTCTCTCTCTCTCTGTCAAAGATCTCACCCTCCTGGTGTCTGGACTTTCACAGCTTCTTCTTCTTGAAGTAAGCATCAGGAGGAGTTTGGGGATTTTCACTTTGCTAATGTCAACTTTTGTAGAGGTGACAATGACAGATTTCTGGTATGTCCTTCATAGAGGAACATGATTAAGGCTAAGAGGCCCAGTCCCAAGTAGCAAGCCCCTGGCCAGCTGCTTCAGAAAGACCACTCTCTCGCCTCTGTGACGCCCAGTGAAGATGATCAAGATGGTGCTGGAGCGATGCTAGCTCGAAGTTTCCGCACATGCTGACTGAGGGGTTTCTTGCCATGGCTCGAGAGCTTTCAGGGCACATCTTCAGTAGGGTAGTACCTAGGCATTTTTTGAAGCTTAACCACCCAGCTACCTCCATTCTTGTCCCTACCGACTGGTTTTGTGATCATAGCAAGAACTTTCTCCTTCTTTTTCTTCTCAACCTTTGATTCAGCAGCAGCTGTGTGCTTTCTCTTGTACAAAGCCTTTCTGGAGTACATAAAAGATTGGATTATCTACCAATCCCTCCAACCAGGACAGGATTTCACCTGAGTGGGACTGCCCCCTTCTTGGACTTCTCTGCCTTCACTTTACCCTTTCTACCAGTACCACTGGCAGTAGCCTCCTTGGCTTCGGGTTTCTTCTCTTTAGTGTCTGGCTTCTTAGTTTTTTTTCTCATCTTGCAAAATAGGAAAGAGAGAACCTTGTCATAATATTGACACCAAATAGATGATTCAGGCACTGCCCAGAACCAGCAGGGGCCTGTCCTCTTCACTCCCCACATGCAGGCCATTCCCAAAGGCCTAACAGTCACAGCGTTTCATTCCAGGAGCCTCAGAAACCTCAGAGCAGAGGTCCCCCACCAGGCAGCAAGCGCCAGCCTGTCCCTTTCTTCTCGCTCCTCTCTCCCTCGCCCCTTGCTCTGGCGGCGCTGCAGCTGGCTTACGCCTACCTTGCCCCCTTGGTCTCCTCCTTCGTGCCCTCCTGCAAACTGCCCAGCACGTCACAGCCAGAGTGAGCGCTCAAAGCGTGTGAGACCAGGCCCACTCCTGAGTCCTCCCTTTCTGAAAATGAAAGTGAGGAGACTGGAGAGACAGCTCAGTAGAATAAGCAATTGTCTGGCAAGCGCAGGGTCCTGAGTTCAATTCCTGGTACTGAAAAAGAAAAAAAATAATGATACACAAAGGTGAAGAACCCTGCAAGCTGCCTCCACCTGATGTTCCAGCTTCGTGTCATGCACCCTCCGTCCCTCCCTCTCAGGAAAAAGCAACCTTTCCATTTTTGTCTCAGCAGTTGTGAACTTGCTTTTATTTCTGCCTGGGACACCCAGGAGCAAGCCGGCATGCACGCACGCACGCATGCCCACAAACACACACGCTTTCTCCTGACTAACTCAAATGAACCAGCCTAATCAATTCACTAGGTATATAGATGTTTACTTTATAATTATTTATGCTATATTTCTGCTTTCTACTGCACATTTCACCGGGTTACGACTGGATGTTTCCTTTGTTTGTTTGTTTGTGGTCCAGGGGTGGAGTCGACCAGACATGCGGTGCCGGGGATCAAATCCCAGTCCCTGCACTTGCCGAGGTCTCCTGAGCTATCTCGCTGGCCCAGGACTGGACGTTTCTTCCAGCTTCACACCTGGGATAGGACCTGACTCCTGGGAAAAGTTTTATTTTTTATTTTTATTTGAAAAGTTTTAAAATCAGTTAATAATTAGTTAATAGCCCAAGTATCATCTGGCTTTCATATCTTATAAATCACCAATTTATATTTTATTCCCCTAAGAGGTGGGTACTTTTTATTCTTATTTTTAAGAACTATTTGTAGCTAGGCACATGGTGTAGAGGTTGGTTTCTTCCCAGTCCCAGGGCTGGCGCTGCACCCTTCGGTGTCCCAGCCTGGCCTTTGCCACGCCGTGCAGCGTCCGGTATGCTGCACCAGACGTGAATGGACCGTCCATTGACACTCTTCCCCCGACTCACCGCAACGAAGCTGTGAGTGCAGGAACACAAAGGGACTCAACTCGCCAGACGCGCAGAACGCAATGGCCGTGTCGGCTCCCATCTTTGCTTACCCGGCTTCCAGCAGGGCTTTGAAACTACCCTGCCACTTCTTCAGTTGAAACCAGCGTCCACCACGGCTCCTAGCTGACTCCCTGCTCAGAGTCTGCCCAGGATCTGTATTTTCTGGTCCCCTACTTCTAAGCATCAATGGGCTGCGGGGAGAACGCCAACAATCCCCTTTAAAGATCTGCTCCAAGAGAAAAAAAACTCCAGCTGGCATCCCTCCCTGCAGCTGAAGTCTGGAGACGGGGACAGGAGCTAATGGACGCTTCCAATTCTAGCTCAGCATTCACATCGCACGGAAGGCAAAGCCGCAGGCAGAGTTTTGGAGCAATTAACTACGAAAGCAAGAGGTCTCTGGGCTCACATGGTCAGCCAAATCGCAAGCGTATTCCCTTCTCTCATTATTATGCAGATAAGACAATTAAGTATTGTAACTGTGGTACAATTAAAACTCTTATAATTAAGGAAGGTGGGGGTGAAGAGGACAGGGCTCTGGTTCTAAAAACTCAGCCCAAGAGGTTGTACAAAAGAGCAATACTCATACTCACCACCAGATGGCAGGCTTCCCGCTTTTTTGCCTGGTAGCCCAGTTTTATCTCAGTGGTGTTCCCCCACCCGCAAACCAATCGGTCTTCAAGTATGCAAACATATTTAGACCCAGAATATTAAAAAGAGTAGGAAATTTAGTGCAGCTGTTCTTGTTGTTCTTTGCTTTGTAAAGTGTTATCAAATCTTACATCTACAAAAGAGAGAGAGAGCCCCCTCGCCAAAGTCTGCAGAGCGTGGGTGTACAAATTCTCCCTGGGGCAGCTTGGCTTTCTGTTACTTTATTTCTTTTTTTTTTTTTTTTTTTTTTTTTTTTTTTTTTTTTTTTTTTTTTTTTTTTTTTTTTTTTTTTTTTTTTTTTTTTTTTTTTTTTTTTTTTGAGACAGGGTCTCACTATGCAGTTCAGGTTGGCCTTAAGCTCACTTTGTAGGTCAGGCTGGTCTCGAACTCACAAAAATCCTCCTGGGATTACAGGCATGCGCCACCACGCCAGGCAGTTATTTTATTTCTGTCTCTAGACAAAAGCCACCCAAACAGCTGCCTTGCAAAAAAATACGTGCTCAGTTTCTGGAAAATGCATACAGCAGTATATAATCTGTAGGCTTCTAAATAATGGGGGAGAGAAAAGAGGATTCTTGCCTGGCAAGTGCAAGGACCTGAGTTCAATCCCCAGTTACACCAAAATAAATAAATAAGGCGACTGGAGGATAGGTCATTCACCCACTTTCTCTCTAATAATGATCCCTCGTGCTCGCTTTGGCAGCACATATAATAATAATGATCCCTAAGCCTGGTGAACCCTTGGCCCACAGCAGCCTAAAGTCAGGATCTCCGCTCAGCTCTGGGTCCCCACAAGCCCCAGAACGCCTGGCGAAAGGAAAAGTGAGGTATTTAGTTTGTTCAGGTAAATTAAAATGAAGCCTGCTAACAGTTGGGTAACTGAAGCCCAGGGACTATCTTCTCAGGACCCTGATACCAAAAAAGTGGGTGCTGAATTCACACTATCAGCTACATCTCAAAGCACAAAGTGTACAAGAGACAGGCCTCAGAGAGCACTAGTAATGCAGGAGGACAGTGGTTCTTAAATTGTGGCCTAAGAACCCCTACCGTACTTTTGTCCAACCAGATATCTGTACAAGAACAGGTTTTCTTCACATAATTGAAACAAAAGAACCTATCACAAGAGAGTAAATGAAGAAGCACATATAAGGATTTATAAACCAAACATAAAATAAATTTTCAAAAGAAATGCCATTCTATACATATAATCTGTTGTGAAAAAGATCATTATTATGAATAAAAACATAAAATTTATAGAAGTTACAGTTTTTTATATATAGCTTACATCTTTTATATAATTATTTTAAATATATTAACAAATAAGTACCTGGATTTATTCCGTAAAAATTTCAAACGTCAAAATATCTCACATAGGGGAGACAGCTCGATGGTCTAAGCACCTGCCTGGCAAGCACAAGGACTCAGGTTTGATCTATCGTACTTCATGCCTTGCCAGCCCCAGAGCCCTGGGTGTGCAGAGCCAGCCACCAAAACTGGACTCAGGGGCGCACACCTATAATCCCAGTGCGGGGAGGCTGAGACAGGAGGATCACTATGAGTCTGATCTGTGGAGTGAGATCCTATAGACCCTGTACTAAATACATTTTTTTAAAAGGCAGGATTTTTAAATAATCATGGGTGAGTGCCTGGGGCTCCCCCAGGGTCACATACATTGGGAGAAAAGAAGCCATTGTCCTTTCCCATTTAACAAGCCAAAGGGCTTCTCAACTTTGAGCAGCCACTTTCTCCAGCTGACCTCAACAAAAGTTTCCGTCTCCAGGGCCTCTGGGAACAAGCCTTGACAAATGGCAGTTCTGTACCAGTACACATGGCTTTGGCTGCAGCTGCCGTCACCACCTGCTTACAGAGCAGTACCTCACAGGAAGCTCCAGCGCTGGACAAGGGGGCTTTGTGGAGGGAACCTGCCCCACCCCCACGTGCACACACAGGCCCTCGTGCGCATGTGCACACGTAGAGGGTGGATGTCTGTCTGCTTCGTAGGCTCACTAATGAGCTCCCTCATAAATTCGCTGCTTCTGGGTTTTTGACACGAGACGTGTTGCCAGGAGGCCTTAGAAATCCTAGCATCCTTGCTGTCACTCATCAACTAGGACCTTTCATGTCTTTCCTGATACCACACAGAGAAATTCCTCTCTAAATGCCAAAGGTGCTGAGTAATTCCTCTCTAAATGCCTTACTCTATTTACTCCCAGGACTGGCCGCTGAGGCCAGGAAAGTCCCCCGTGAGATGATTGCATTCAAGCTATTGCAATAGGGAGAGCACTTATTGATGCGGAGGAAGGTCTTGGAAGGGGGGGGGGGCTGGGCTTGAATAGATGCAAGTGTAGAGGCCGGTGAGGAGGAAGCGTGGGCAGGTCCTAAAAGAACGGTGGGATGGGATCTGCTGACCCAGACACAGACTGGTCCTTTGCGTGCTCTGCCACCTGAGCACAGGGCTCAAATGAAATTCAGCACAGTCAGGGGCTAGCGCGATGGCTCAGCACTGTAAAACGCCTGCTTAGGCAAGCATAGGCAACCACAGGGACCGTGGTGTGATCCCCGGCACTACATGCTGCGCCAACCCCGACCCAGGGCAGGCTGAGCTAGCTACAAAAAAAAAACAAAATAAAATACAAATCAGACCAGTCAGAAGGTTACCAAAAAGCTGGCTCTCCACATAGGAAGGGAGGACATGTGTACCAAGGGCAGGACTCCATTTGCCTGTAGGGGAGGTGGTGCTGGAGGCAAGTGCAGGGACCATGGGCAGAACCTTGCCTTGCACTCTGTTGACTGAAATTTCACTCTTCAAATTCAGAAATCTTTTCCTTTTTCTGTTATATTTTCCCCTCTTTCTCAAATGGCAGGCGAGTGAAAGATGTGGTTGAAAGGAAACTGGTTCAATTGTTTTTTCTCTTCCAAAACACATAGGGCTGTTTTCTAATCTCTTGAAGCTTCCAGAAGATTCTGAAGAAATACTTAGGGTATTTGTCTTTTGAAAAGAAAAAAAAAAGTGCAGATATTAAATAGCTACAGTCACAACAAAAAGTTATAATTTTCCTTGGCAGTACAAATAGCCTTTTTCCTAGTGCTTTCTTTCCCAGCCTCCTCTTCAACCTACCCATCCAGATGCATGGATTTTTTTTTTCCAATTCACAGGGCACTGGGGCTTGGATGGAAGAAAGGAGGAACTGTGTCCACCATTAGCAACTCTTTCCACCCTGAAGAGACTTGTCTGACTGTGTAGGGTTTGTGCTGCTGGCACAGATAAAACAATCGGGGTGAGGGCTGCATTGGAAATGGGGAAGGTTGATGATTTTCCATCTGGAACCACAAGGCTTTTGGTGGCAGGGCCAGATGGAACCACGATCTGTCTGTGGAGACAAAGCTTCCCTTGAAATCGCTCAAGCCAACAAGAACATGAGGTGCTGACAACACCATGCTTGATCACTGCCTTCAAGCATTAAGTGCTTAATAAATGTGTACAGAAACCTGTGCTTCAGTGGAAAACTGAGAGCCACTGAATCCCATACCTCCAAGACAAGAGATAGGGAACTGAGATTGCTTAGGAGATGCCAAGGGCACTTGCGCTGACATTTCGGAGTTCAGGTCTGGGTAACTCAGCAAGGAGATTCCCTGAGCAGTAAAGCTTGAACCGGAGACATTAGGAAAAAGGACTCAGAGTCAGTTGGCCTTCAACCTCCACTGTCCTCTTTTGGCTGGGGGTGAACATGCTTCCTTAAACACAGCAGAAGGAGGCTGGGGCTTCAATTACTGTAAAGAATTTCCTAAATGTCGAGCATCCCTGTCAACACCATTAATGAACATTGTCTAAGCTGCACTTAAGCCAAATTCCAAGGTATAATTAGAGATGTTGAACAATGGTGCAATGTAGATTACAGTTTGCTTGAAGCTTCCCACATAATTAGAGGGAAGGTACCAGATTTCCCAGGGCACAGAAGATGAAAACCATCTGTCACAGCCTACTAAGTCCTTCCTTCCAGGAAAGCTCTGTGTCACCTACTAAAGCCAAAATGGAACACCTTCTCGGTCCTCAGAGTGGTCCTCCGCCCAGGCATGAGTGAGCAAGCGATGGGTCCTGGATCAACCCTGCTGGCCCCAGGGCCTCCCAGCTCTCTCCTACAAAATGAAGCTATTGGACATGGGTTAGTGACTTTCAAGCTTTTCCAAAGCAGTGCAACCTTTTGATTTTTCCCAAAAGGAAAACACTCTAACAGATCCCAACATATAAATCTCTTTATGTCACTGGGAGGGAAGACAGCATGCCACTAAGCCCATTGTTAGAGGGAAAAAGCTCTCTGTGCCTCAAGTCCCCGACTGGATTACTGATCCCATGTATGGGATCACTGCCTTCAAGCATTAAGTGCTTAATAAATGTGTACGGAAACCTGTGCTTCAGTGGAAAACTGAGAGCCATTGAATCCCATACCTCCAGTTACAGAGCTGTGAGGCTATGCAGGCTGTAGGTCTTTCATGACCCTTGAGCTGTTTTACAAATCTGCAAACTGTAAATAACAGATAGCACTGCGAATGCTATTGTAGACCTACCAGTAGCTGTGCCCTGGGGAGCTTCCAGGTGGTTGTCCTCCCTCTAACCCAAGAGAAAAGCCAGTTTCCAGACAAGAAAAGCCAGGACAGATGACAGCCTGACCTACAGTTCTGTACCTTACCCACAGTGTAAACAACTGTGCTAATGCCATAGGCATTCAGTAGAAACTGCACTTGCAATTTTTATCTGACCCAGGCTTGCATTATGTTATGTAGTGGGATATTCTTTCTCGGCGCTGGGCAGCAGAAATGAGTCAGAGCTCCTGGGAAGCTTTACAGTCACCGGAAGATACAGCAAACCCTCCACAGTAGACTTTTGCCGAAGTTATCGGATACTGCATTTTGTGTCTTTATCTCTGATGCTCATGCATCCATTCTGTTTTATATTTTCAGTATAATATCAATAAATTACATGAGACAGTCAGTAGCTTATTATCCAATCAGCTTCTATGAGATGCCTTTGACCAATTGCCAGCTACTATGAGTGTTCGCAGCATGTTGAAGGTAGGCCAGATTAAGCAAGGATTTTTGGTAAGTTAGGAGTAGTGAATGCATTTGAGGGCTGGCCAAGGTAGTGTACAACTGTACTCCCAGTGACACCGGAGGCGAAGGAAGGAGGATCACAAGTTCAAGGCCTACACGAGCAACTTAGTGAGACTCTGCCTCAAAAACAAAATTTTTTTCACTTAAAATGGATTTATTGAGATATAATACCATCCTGAGCCAAGGAGTATCTGTATTTGAAAATTTATCTCAACACTGCTCTACTGCATATGTGAGAAAAAAAATTTTCCAAACTGGGGATTGAACTCAGGCCCTTGCACTTGCCAGGCAATTGCTTATTCTACTGAGCTATCTCCCTGGCCCTGCACTACTCCATATAAATAAATGTATGCTTTTCTGACTTCTCATTTGAACTGACTGTCCTGTCTAGTAGCTTTTACTATTGATAGACTAAGTAAAAAAAAAAAATTTTTTTCTGGTACCAGTGGTTGAACTCAGGACCTTGCACTTGGCAGGCAAGTGCTTATTCTACTGAGCTATGTCCCAGCCCTAAGCGAAATCCTTAATGTGTTCATTTTATGTCTGTGAGAATGTCAAGATTTTATTTTTTCTAATTTATTTTTTTTACTTTTTATTTTTATTAATTTTATTGAGAAACAAATAGCAATGAGAGTTTCAAAACTGATTAATAGGACAGTTTCAATAATTAATGCATTGCATATTGTTGTCTTCATAGTGATTATTCATAGTACAAGATGCAAACATGATATCCTGTCCAAACACTATCAGTACAAATCTTTCTTCTCATTGAAAAAAATTAGCTATATATCTATTCTAACTATTTTGTATATACAGATACAAAACAGTCCTTCATTTGTATCTCCTTTTTGTTTAGTTTTTTCAGAGATTGGTATTCCATTGCCATTTAAATATTGCAAGTGTGTGAATTCAGCAAAATAATCTAATATACTACAGTAGTCCATAATACTAGAGGGTTATCCATAGGACTGGCAATGTCAGAAGTTGCTGATTTGAGCCTTTTACAGCTCAGCATATTAATGTCTTTGAAAATCACTTTAGGGCTGGAGATACAGCTCAGTGGTATAAGCACCTGCTGGCAAGCACAAGGTCCTGAGTTTGATCCCCAGTACCATAAAAGAAAAAAGAAAGAATAAAAAAAGGGGGCCAGGGAGATGGCTCAGTAGAATAAGTGCTTCCCTGGCAAGCATAAGGGCCTGAGTTCAATACCTGGTTCCGCCAAAAGAAAGAGAAAGCAAGGAAGGAAGGAAGGAAGGAAAAATCACCTTGGTGGCCGGGCGTGGTGGCGCAGGCCTGTAATCCCAGCACTCACGAGGCTGAGGCAGGAGGATTGTTGTGAGTTCGAGACCAGGGTGAGCTACAAAGTGAGCTCAAGGCCAGCCTGAACTGCATAGTGAGACCCTGTCTCAAAAAGACAAAAAAGGGCTGGCAAGATAGCTCAGCGATCTAGAGCGCCTCTCAGGGACCGCGGTTCGAGCCCCAGCACCACATGCCATGCCAGCCCCTCCCCGCAGGGCCGGCTGAGCTCACCCCCCACCCCCGCGAAAAAAGAATCCGTGATGTGTAGCGAGACACTGTAATAAATAAAGGAATAAAAATAAAAAAAAAAAGACAAAGAAAAAGAAGAAAGAAAATCACCTTGGTGCACAACGATAGTCCCAGCTCTAGAGAGGCTGAGAATAGAAGCATCACTACAAGTCCGAGCTGCGTAGTGAGATCCTGTTCAGAATACATTTTTTTAAAGTGTCTTTTTTTTAATTAAATAAGTTTATTGGTACATTTTAGGTGTACATAATAATTACTCCCATTCAAAGGAAATTTGATTTTCTTTTTTTTTTTTGCCAAACCAGGGATTGAACTCAAGCCCTTACACTTGTCCAGGAAGTGCTTATTCCACTGAGCCATCTCCCAGTCCCTTATACGTTGATTCTTACCCCCCTACTTCTCTCCTTCCCTTCAACCTCTCTTATCCTTCCTTTACAAAAGCTCTGTTTCTGTCTTTTCCTTCTTTTGTCATTCTTTTCTTTTCCCTTCCTTCTTTTTCCCCTCTCCCCTCCCTAGTTCCCCTTTCCATTTGAACATTTTTTTCCTATTTCACATTATCTATTATACTTTTGGTCTTTGTTTCCACTTTCGGTTTCTAGCAGCACAGAGAACACTGCGGTATCCGCACACGTGCGTCCAATTTATTTCCCCTGGGAACATGGTCTCAAGGCGCAGCCTCTAGCCAGAAATGCCTTGGCTTATCCTCCTTTATGACAGCAGCCCGAATGCCCATCAACTTGATGAATGGATAAAAAGATGTGATTTCTTATATGAAGACAATGTATTTAAAAAAAAAAATTCAATAAGCTAGGCACAGCATCACAGGCCTACAATTCTAGCACTCTAGGAGGCTTGAGGCAGAAGGATCACAAGTTTGAGTTCCTCTTGGAATTTAGTGAGACTCTATCTCAAAATAAAAAATAAATAAAAAGGACCAAAGAGGTGATTCAGTGGTACAGTACCCTGGGCTCAATCCCCAGTACCCCAGGAGAAGAGAGTAAGAGAATTTGGTTACTTTTCTCAAGTTCTAAACCGATCTCCAATAACATTCATAAAATGCTACAAGAAACCCGGGAGAACAGCAGCACAGCCTGTAGGAATAAGGGATCTGAAGGGGTCAGCAAGGCTGCCAGCGTGAAAGGGAAAAGGAGATACAGCTAACCCAGCCGGGGAAAAAGGTTCTGAGAAGGCAGCTGGCGGGAGGTGAAGGCAACGCCCGCAGCCCCTCAGGAACAAAGTTGGGACCCCGTTCCGACCTCACTTTTCCTGCCACCCAGGCAGGAAGCTCACCCTGGCTGAGAGAGTGGGGACTGGCTGGAGGTGACTAGGGCCCAGAGCAGGGTGTCCCTCAGACAGACGACAGGTGCTGGGGAGACAGAGACCACCCACAACCCTGTCTCCTAAATCCCTTCCCTGATCTTCCAGAAGACAGTGGGCAAGAGCTGCCCGGCCACCCAGGGACTTGAACAACATACTGCCTCTTCACTAGGAAGCACTCAAGGCAGTTTACCCCCAAAGGCCTTCCAGCCCCCCTAGCTGGAGTCCCTCACCCTGACCCTCGCCAATCCTCTGCAGCAAGCCAGCTCCACACTGAGAGACAATTCACACCAGAGGTCAGACTCCCCAGAGCCCCGCTTTCCTCCACAGTGGGAAGCCACTGAGCCACACAATAAATTCAACCCAGCCTTACCACAGGTTGCTCCAGTGACACTGGGGACAGACGGGAAAGTATTTGGTGGCACTGTGTGTGTGTGTGTGTGTGTGTGTGTGTGTGTGTGTGTGTGTGTGCCTAAAGTTTCCAGGGAGGGGGAGAGGGAATCTTCAAGTTCGGAGGGAGGGTGCCATAAGAATTCTTTCTTTTTCCTATGTAGACACAAAATCCAGAGCTCAGGGCTGGCAGGAACCCAGAAATGATCTCATCCTGCTTCCCCTATGGATTAGGTCATTGGAGGGAGGTCAGCCAGGGGCTGGATGCGGACTCGAGTCCTGAGCGCTGGGCCAGGGGCCTGCGTGTGCCCATCCTCTTGCCCACTGTTTCTATGCTTCAGCAGTCAGTTGCTGCACACTGGGCACTGTGCTGTGTGAGTGTCAGAAAGGGCTCATGGTTTTATAGATTTGTGCCCATTTTACTTTCTGTCCTTTTTAAAGCAGCAGATCCTGGTCACCTGAGCTCTCTCCTGAAGACAGTAGCAAGTGACAGAAAGCTGAATCTAGTCTGTGACAACTCCCAGCTTGCAAGCTCTGAGGTCTAAAATGCTTGGGGAAAAAATAATGCAAAAACTCCACAACTAAGGAATGGTTTTTCCTGGGTCTGAGTCAAGGAGAGAAAACAGAAAATGGGGTGGGTCCCAAGGAGGACCTGCTGTGCTCTGGAGAAGAGCTCTCTGCCCACAGCAGATCCCCAAGAGAGAGAGCCCAATAGGTCCGTGTGATGTGAACCTGAGCACTCCCTTGCCTTTCTGGGCCCTCTGGACAAGTCTTAAGGACAGCCAAGGACTGACTAACAACCAGAACCAAACGCTTGGCAGCACCAGGGTCTCCCACAGTCTAGTCCTTGGCATTCTGAATGACCCATGAGAAGCTGCTGCTGCTGCAGACCACAGGGCAGACAGCAGAATGGAGGAGATGTCAGGATTTCTCCCCAGAACTGGGTCAAGAGGCAAGTGGTGTCCCCTCCTGACCAGCACTGGGAGTGGCCTCTCCAGAAATAGAGCAGCCCACCCACCAACAGTCTGGTCTTAGGGAAAAGAAGAAACCTGCTTCCTGTATATGATCCTTAATGAAAAGCCAGCCTGGGCAATGGATGCAGGGTACGAAATGCCCATATTAGTTTTAAAGTCAACCACGATCCTCCAAGAAACTGAAGTATTTTTTGAGTGACTCAAAGAATGCTTGCTTTCTCCCAGCACAGGAAGGCACCAACCACATTAAGAATGTTGGCACCTGTTTGCAGGAACAGATGAGAATGCCCTTCTTACATCTGCTGCTTAAAGTGTCTTTAGCGCAGAAGAGTCCTTGGAGCAAAGGGATGCACAGAGGGTGTTCTGCCACCCTTCCCCAGGGACAAGGGTCCAGAGGCAGGCAAGTCTGCCCAGGAAGAGACAGGAAGTAGGTACGGTCTCGCTTCCTCTCTCCAGGCTGCTGCCAGCACCCGAGTGACCTTGCAGCTGCTGCCTGACCTCTGCCAGTCTTTTCTGCTGCCCAAGAGGACCGCCAGCCTTTCAACAGTGGAAAGGAAAAGAGGAAGGACACAGAAATGACAGAATTTCAGAGAGGAAATAGGAAGGTATGAAGACAGAGAGGAGCCTGGTATGGAGAGGAAAATCAGATACAGAGAAAAGAAAATAAGTAATTATGAAATCGTAGCGCCCCAGGCCTGGGGTTCTTTTTGTCCTGCACTCTTGCCCTGAGACCTGTCAGAGGGAGTTCAGAGAACTCTTTGCTATAGTCTCAGGTGAACTTGGCTCTAGATCTAGATTTGTAGAGATCTCCCCCGACCCGGGAAATACTCCACCTTGTAAGAATGCAGTAAGGATTTCAACAGCCATCCTGCAACATCTGAACACCTTGACTTGAAGCATGGGCTGCCATTGAAGAAGACAATAACCAACCTTCAAATTCAAACTTCTCCCTGCTATGAGTCACCTCAACTGCAGGACACTATGAGTGAGCATTTTCCACAATCTGTTGAAGGCAAAACTTGCCAACATGCTATGCTTAGAACTGGCTTGCACTCTCTCTCTCTCTCTCTCTCTCTCTCTCTCTCTCTCTCTCTCTTCTGTCTGACTTTCTTTTCTTTGTCTTTTTTTTTTTTTTAAATGTAATGAGATGGAAAGAAAAACTCTCCTGGGTGGATCCTAGAAAAGTTTTTCCTTCCTGATAAAAACAGAGGCAGAAGAGCTGGCTGCCCACCTTTTGATTTGGGACGAGAGGGTGTGAAGACAGCTTCAAGTCATCTGAGCAGCAAGCCAGGGGACAGGAAAGAACAGGACACTGCTGAGTTGTTGCACCAGTCCCTGGACTGTCTACACCCAGGATTCCTCACTATTTGAGATACATACATGGCTTTTGGATTCCAGCTATGTTATGCAGGGATTCTATAACTTATAGAAGCATTCTAATGCCCCAGGCTATGGGTAAGGTTGGTAGAGGATACAGACACCTCTAAGACCTGACCTCTTCCTTCTCTTCCAAAAGCTCCCACGAAAGGTGGGGTGACACGCACAGAGGTGTTCAATATCCTTCAAAGTTAAACAACTTTTTTTTTTTTTTTTTTTGTCTTTTTGAGACAGGGTCTCACTATGCAGTTCAGGCTGTCCTTAAGCTCACTTTGTAGCTCAGGCTGGTCTCGAACTCACAACAATCCTCCTGCCTCAGCCTCCCGAGTGCTGGGATTACAGGCGTGCGCCACCACGCCCGGCTAAAGTTAAACAACTTAGAATATGGTCAAGTAATAAATTCAAAGTGACAACAATTGCACTCTTGAGAATTTTTCCCAAGAAAATGTGTTCACAGGACAGCCACTGAATTATAACAAATAATAAGAGAAACCATGGAAGCATGCTGCCACGGTTGCCCTGTTTATGTCCCTGTGAATTCCTTTCGCCAATGCGCTCATAGTAAGAGGTGGGGCCTGCAGGAGAAGACTCAGGGGCTGGGCTCTAGTGGGTGGGGTTAATGCCTAAGGAAAAGCCTCACACGGTGCTTGCCCATCCGCCTTCTACCTTTGACCTCAAGTGGATGCATTAAGGGCTTCACCAGACGCCCAAGCCTTGCTGGACTTGTGCTTTCCAGCTCCAGAGCTGTAAGACATAAATGTCACATGGAGTAAGACATAACCTAAGTGTGCACCAGAGTTAAAATTACATGCCATTTGTAAAACTATTTGTAGAAAATAAGACAGATGTGAAAAGGCCTGACCCTTTCCTTCTCCGCACTGACGACCAGAAGGGGATTTGCTCTGAATGACACCTGTAGCTGTAGGTATCCTAGAAGGCCCCCACCTGCTCTAGGAAGTGTCTGCCCTGACCAGGAGCACAGCCTTGAATCTGGATCCATCAACGCCTTGAATTTGAGCAATCAATGACCTTGACCTTTTCTTTCTTTCTTTTTTTTTTTTTTTTTTTAACCAAGGATTGAACTCAGGACCTTGGGCTTGCCCAGCAGGTGCTTTTTGCTGCTGAGCTATCTCCTGGGTGACCTTTTCAGTATTCATTTCTTAAAATTTTTCTTAGGCCAGCCATAGTGGAACACTGCTATTAGTACCAGCATCAGGGAGGCTGAGGCAGAAAAATTGCTGTGAGTCTGAGGCCAACCTGGACTGTAAAGTGAGTTCAAGAACAGCCTGAACTGCATACTGAGACCCTGTCTCAAAAAGACACAAAAAATTTTCTTAGTACATGTCTGTATTGTGTGATGATTACACGTATCATGATTACACGTACATAGCACGCCCTAGCCCTTTGTACCTCCCGTCCGTTCCCTCCACCTCTTCGTTCCCATTCCATTTGCAGAATTGAGACCAGTCTCGAATGACGCTGCCATCTGCTGCTCCCAAACAGCACCACTCTTGCGCTTCTCCGGCTCCTCCAGGAGAATTCCTTCCAAAGCACCAGTCTGTGCCGCAGCACCAGCCCCGTCCAGAGTGAGCCTCACTCAGTGGCCCTGTAAATATGCCCATTATTTATTCTGTGCCAGTGTGGGCTCAGAAAGTTGGGTCAGTCTCCTGAGCATTAGGGTGAACAGAGAGGGTCACATTAAAAAGAGCTATAAACACTCGCTGCTGCCAATCTGAAGTTCCGGAGAAAGCAGTAGAGACCGTCGGAGACTGACGGTGCTGACTGGAAACCACTGATAGCTCCAGCCAGCACGTCGGCTGGCAGCAGCTGGCATCAGCTGGCAGCAGTGGCCAGCAGCGGTCAGCAGCAGCTGCCAACTTCGGGGACCTGCAGCCGCACTGGTAATGTCTGGCTGGGTCGGATCAGCAGAGACCACACAGGCTGCTGAGAGGGCTCCCGGTGCAGTCACGGTTAGCCTTCGTCTCCACGGAGGAGAGGAGGGTGGCCAGGACCACACAGCTATAAGGTCCCGGGCTCAGAACCAGTGGCTTCTAAAGCTAGAGCCATGGAGGGGACAGAACCACCTACTGGTGGGCACCAGAGTCAGCAACTATGATGATGTTGATCCATACGCAATGACAGGAATATTTTAGAACATAATCCAGAAAAAAAAGAAAAAGCAGATTATCAACAGCATATAACACTAAATTAATCTCATAAATTTATTTATTTATTTTTTGTGGAATTGGAGATTGAACTCAAGCCCTTGTGCTTGCCAGGAAAGTGCTTATTCCACTGAGCCATCTACCCGGCCCCATCATAAATTTAAATAACATCAGTAGTGTTAATGGTGATTATCACCCACAATGAGATTATGATTAATTTTAATTTTTTTTATTTTCTGTACGGTTTGCAACTGTTGCAAAGAATACATATGACTTTTACAAGTGTTGAGAAATGTAACTGATTAGTATAACCATAGTAAAATCATGGTGGACAACAGATACGTACGTTTAAAACTCTACCAATATTTTTGGTGCACAACAACTATTTACAAAACAATCTACAATGTGAGGAGGGATTAACACAATCTATGGTTTGAAAGAACCAAGTCTCCTTAGAGAGCTAAGATATATACATCTATTTCTATAAATAATGAAGCATTTGTTACAAATCTAACCCTCCCCAAGGATATGCACATTGAAGTAAAACACTGTATTAATTCCTACAGAAAAAAAAAAAAACTCTAAACAAAATTATTGGATTATATATGTCATACCCGGAGGACGTGAATCAGGCATTGTGAACAGCACCCGGGAAATGCTTCCGGGTCGTCTGGGTCGGCTGAGTAGTGTGTGCAAACCTGATTTATCACTGTTTGCAGTACAGACACCTCATTCACAGCCGAACTTACAGCCTTTCTCCGAGTCACCAGTAAGGGGAAAGCATTTCTCAGCTTCTAGAACATTTCAAGTCGCAAGTAATATTGTTAGTGCAAATTCTGAGGCATGCTAATGACTTGTCACTTGTGACCCTGATCCAGCCATGGCAGAGCTCTCCTGCATTTGGCTCTCTCTTCCTGTTCCCTAGTATATTGTAGGGTGGAAAAAGGTAGCACTGCAGCATTCTTTAGACTAAAGTGATTGTCACTGAGTTTAATATTTGAACACAGAAGAAGACGGCCTGTTTATTCATTAAAGTTCGTGGCTGGGCCCAGGCTCCCAATAATGTTGACTCCTTCACACTCCTGTGGTCAGCGCTGGAGCTGGGCTGCGACTGAGGAAGGGCTTGGTTTTGAGAATTGTCCCTTGTCTGCTCCTGCGCTGTTGTGTCATAGACCATCAATCCTGGCCCTGAACTCAACCACTGACCTACAGGGGGCAGCAGATTCTCATGCACACGTATTGAGGGGTCCACCAAAACTTGGTGCGCCGCTGTCTTGCCTCTCTCCTCCTGTCCCCAAATGCAAGAGTCTGTATCTCTCTTTTCCCCTTTGGCTATGTTGAGGTGCTCAGCATCTCAAATCCTTTATTTATTCAGCCAATGATTGTGTATTGAAAGCCCACAATGTACACAGTGCCTGATAAATACGCACACTCTTAACTTCAGAAAGCTTACCATTGCCTGTCAATGATGAGTCTTTTTCAATGAATCACACAACCAAGTTAAGAGTTCCTCTACGTATTTTCTTTAACTTGAAATAATCTTAGACTCTCACAGAAGTACACATAAAAACACTGTAAGTTCCTATGTGTTCTTCACACAAGTATCCACCGATAATCATAGTACAGTGATCAAAATCAAGAAATTTACATGTATACACACTATCCACTAAACCACAGCCCTTGTTAACATTAGCCATCTCTCAATTCTTCTTAACACACTAATAAGAATCAGAGGAAGTAGATACTATGTACCTCTGTCCACCAGCTCTATTCTATAAATGCACAAAATGGAGACCAGCCCAATGAGATCAGTGCTGAAGACACAGCTCTCCCTACCAGAGGACTGCAAATCTGGGCAGCCCAGCTGGCAAGGCTTTGTTCCTCAATACTTAGATACATAGCTTTTCCCTTAATATCAGCCAAGACAACCTAAGCTCATTTCCTTGTTCAAGCATGAAAAAACACAACTACCATAGCTGTACAGTAAAGGGCTGGGGACTTAGGAAGAAATAGTTGGAACCAAAATCCAAGTTTGTTCCAAGGCTAAAGGCTGCCCAGTGGTCGAGATGGCTGTCCTTGAAACAGGGTTCTTCAGGCTAACAAAGGCCAAGCTTTCAAACATTTCCCTCCAGTTGAAAAGAACTTCCTTTGAAACATTTTGACTCTGGAAAGGAAGTTGCTTTGTAAGAAACTGCAAGAAATGCAGGTGCAATGAAGGCAACTCCCACACAAAGACCTCAAAAAACAAAACAAGCTTTCCTCTCAAAATCCCACCCTTTTTCCAGCTGCCTCCTTCCTCTGCAGGAGTTAAAAGCAGGCCACCCGAAGGATGCTGCCTATTATGGTGACGGCACTAAAGGCACCTGCAAAGCACCGGAAAGCCTTTCTTAAGAGCAGGATGTAAAGTTCCCAAGCAAAAAAGGCCCCTTGTATGCGAAACAGAAGGTAACATCCGCTATCATTGACAATGGACTAGTAGATGGACAGACTCCTACAAAGACCTTGGGTTCAGCTCTCGGTCCCATATTGAACTCGAGTTGGAAGAGACGAGTCCGGTCTCAAAATGGAGGGCCATGATCCAAAGGAGCCAGAGCAGTTGAGGAAGCTGTTTATTGGTGATCTGAGTTTGGAAACTACCAAAGATAGTTTAAGAGAACACTTCGAGAAATGGGGCACACTCACAGACTGTGCGGTAATGAGAGACCCTCAAACAAAACGCTCCAGAGGCTTTGGTTTTGCGACTTACTCACATGTTGAAGAGGTGGATCCAGCAATGTGTGCTCGACCACCCAAAGCTGATGGACGAGCAGCGGAACCAAAGAGAGCTGTTTCTAGAGAGGAGTCAGTAAAGCCTGCTGCCCATCTAGCAAGTGAAGAAAATTTTTGTTCATGTTGTTAAAGAAGATACAGAATAATATAATTTGAGAGACTACTTTGAAAAATATGGCAAGATTGAAACCATAGAAGTTATGGAAGACAGGCAGAGTGGGAAAAAGAGAGGATTTGCTTTTGTAACTTTTGATAATCACGGCAGAGTTGCTAAAACTATTGTTCAGAAATACCACACTATTAATGGACATAATTGTGAAGTGAAAAAGGTCCTTTCTAAACAAGAGATGCAGTCTGCTGGATCACAGAGAGGCCGTGGAGGTGGATCTGGAAACCTCATGGGTCCTGGCGGAAACTTTGGAGGTGGTGGAGGGAATTTTGGCCACAATGGAAACTTTGATGGAAGAGGCGGTTATGATGGTGAAGGAAGTGGCAGAAGACATAGTTATGGAGGAGGTGATGGTGGATATAGTGGATTTGGAGGTGATGGTGAAAACTATGGTAGTGGTCTTGATTACAGTAGTAGAGAAGGGTATGGTGGTCGTGGACCAGGATATGGAAACCAAGGTGGTGGATTCGGTGGTGGTGGAGGAGGATAAGATGGTTACAACGAAGGAGGAAATTTCGGTGGTGGTAACTATGGTGGTGGTGGGAACTATAATGATTTTGGAAATTATAGTGGACAGCAGCAGTCAAATCATGGACCCATGAAGGGGGGCAGTTTTGGTGGAAGAAGCTCTGGCTATGGTGGTGGTTATGGATCTGGTGGTGGAAGTGGTGGATATGGTAGCAGAAGGTTTTAAAAAAAACAACAGAAAAGGGCTACAGTTCTTAGCAGGAGAGCGAGAAGTTGTCAGGAAAGCTGCAGGTTACTTTGAGACAGTCGTCCCAAATGCATTAGAGGAACTGTAAAAATGTACCACAGAAGGAGCAATGATCTAAAGTCAGAAAAGTTACTGCAGCTTAAACAGGAAACCCTTCTGGTTCAGGACTGTCATAGCCACAGTTTGCAAAAAGCGCAGCTCTTGATTAATGCAATGTAGCGTCAATTAGATGTACATCCCTGGGGGCTCTTATCTGCTGTAGATTTGTCTTTTTCTTTCCATTACATCAGGTCTAGTGCCCTGTAAATTGTGGTAGTGGTACCAGGAATAAAAAATTAAGGAATTTTTAAATTTTCAAAAAAAAGACCTTGGGTTCAGCCCTCAGTACCACAACAAACAAGCAAAACCCTCTTACTTTCTTTACCTCTCCACATAATTACTTTCCATAATTTACCACTGTATAATTTTCCAACTTGGGCTGGGGAGACAGTGCACCAGCATAAGCATCTACCTGGTCCCAAGTTCTATCCCCAGTATCACAAAAAACTCCAACCTACTGGCGTTGTCAGCATGTGCTCCACTCCAACCATTCCTTTCCGCAGCTTTGTGGTTTTGTTCCCCGTGAAAGCTCCTGTGCCACAAAAAAACTTGTAGAAAATAAATGTGTGTGCTTTCTTATTGATGTGTCTTATGCCAATTTCATTCTCAGGCCCAGCCGACAACCCTTGACAGAGTAGAGGTAAAACTGTCTGTTCTACACCACACACTTTTTAAAACTTCGGGTTTTTGTGTTGGTTGGTTGGTTGGTTGGTTGGTTGGTTGGTTGGTTGGTTGGTTGATTTTGAAACAGGATCTCATGTCTTCTAGGCTGGCTCTGAGCCTCTATGTAGCCCAGGCTGGTCTCATTCACTAACCTGCTCTGCCTCAGCATCCCAAGTGCTGGGATTACTGGCGTGCACCACCACACCCAGCTACCACATACTTTTAAGCCAAGTAAAATGTTCAGTATATGCACACATTAACACAGGAAATCAGTTCCAAATAATAGGAAAAAATGAACAAGAAAACACAGCTTTCTTTTTTTAATTTTTTTTCTTTCTATATTGAGGATAGGGTCTCCAGGGTCCACAGGGTTTCACTACATAGAACAGACTCATAGCGATTCTCCTGTTTTCAACCTCCCAAGCACTGAGATTACAGGCACAAGCCACCATGCCCAGCCTCCACTACCATCTCAGTATGCTCTGTGGCTGGGGCCAGCAAGGTAGGTCAGGGGTACCCCAGCCCAGCCACTATGCTCTGCCTAAGCAGACACTGTAGTCCACTGAGCTATCAGGCCAACCCAGAAACACACCTTTCCGCCCAACCACGTATCTGTGGCCATGTGCTTGTTACCAAAACACAGAAGTTCCTTAAATGCCCACTGTGTTTTGGTAACAAGCACAATTTGAGTATATTTTCATCCCTTCCCTGACTTTAAGCCAGCAATTAAGCAGTTTAGAATTGCTTACCTTGAAAATTTTGCAAAGCAGAAAGCAAATGAGCTGCAAGTGCTCCTCTCGCTATTTGTTGCTGGGGCAAGAACTTGAGGAAACACAGGAGGACATATTTCCTATGTGAACAGGGGCAGCGAAAAGACTCCCGCAGCCTACAGAGAGGGCCATGCAGCTTTTTCCAGGCAGATGTCAAGGCCAGATGACCACACGGCACACACAGAGATGCTGAGTCCCAGCACCAAAAGGCTTCAAAACCTCCCAGGAGTCCCTTGGCCCAAGTGTGGCACAGGGACAGCATTCGCAGGCGCTGGAAGGGAGCATGCCACACTGAGGTACTGGTATCTGGGGAGACTCCAGGGCTTAAGGCTTTAAGAACTCTGCATAATTGGTGACAGGTGGAGCTCTGGTGTCCAATAATCACTAGAAGTTAACTTTCTGCAAATTTAACAGGAATATAAACCCAAGTTGACCCAAGTGGTACAAAGAAATGTAAGACTGGGCTGGAGAGAGCTCAGGGTCTAAGTGCCTGCCTGGAAAGCGCAAGGACCTGAATTCGATGTATGGTACCACATGCCATGTCAGCTCCATGCTGTGCTGGCCACTGAAACGGGGCATGGTGGAGCACGCCTGTATCCCAGCACTGGACAGGCTGGCACAGGAGAATCACTCTGAGTCTGAGCTGCATAGGGAGACCCTGTACCAAATGCATACATAAATAAATAAGATTAAAGACATGTAATATAAGGTTTCAGCGCATCTTCCATTACCACTACAAATGGCCCATGTGACACACATACCCTTCCACTGCGAAATTCAGAATAACTGATTTTTAGAAAAAAGATCTTACCTTTACCTTCTTAGAGGTTTTTGGCTGGGCCTAAAAATTAATTCACATAGCAGAAGAAATTCAAAGGAGAAGGGCCGGGCTGATAGCTCAGCAGACTAAAGCTCCTGCGTAGGCAGAGCGCAGCAGCTGGGGTTTGATCCCTGGAGACTGTTTGCCGGCCCCGCCCTCAGGGTGCGCTGAGACAGTGATGGAGACTGGGTGTGGTGACGTGCGCGTGCGCCTGTAATCCCAGTGCTTGGGAGGCCGAAAACAGGCGGACCGCTACGAGTCTGATCTGCGTGGTAGTAAGACCCTGTAGACCCTGTCCTAAATACAGAAAAAAAGAAAAGAAATTAAAAGGAGAAAACTGTAAACTTTTCCTTCTTACCAGCTTGTGTGGCAATGGGAAGCCTCAGAAGAAGATGAAAACTCAAAGATTCAGTTAGAATTCCACACTTCTGAGATAAATTGAACAGAGTAGTAAATTATGACGATGGGTCAAGGCAAAGGGGCATGGGCAAAGGTAGTTACGCAGAACATGGCCCCAACGGCGAGTACTCTCCCTACGTTTGTGTGAACAATTTTTCCTGGCCTCAACTTCCCACTTTTGATAAGAGTATTATTTTCCTTGGTTACACAGAGAGCCTCTTTCATGTGGGAATTTTGTTCCTGCTTGTAAGAAACAATGAAGTCCAGAGTGTTCTTCTTCCACCTGCCTTTCTTCATGTACCCCAGAGCAGCATATTTGGGGGGCCATATATTTTTTTTAAGTGTTGGAGTATCAGATTTCAAAGTAACACATTTAGAAATGATTTCAAGGAAATAATGCTGGCTGAATGCACTGCTTTTGCTGGCAACGTTCACTGTCCTGTCATTCCTAACAGCAAAACACCAAAAGTAGGTTAAATATATTATAACACATTTACTCACTGGAACAATATGAGGATATTACGGATGATGCTGTATATATTGCTTGCATAATCAAAACATCAAAGAAATTTATCTTATAGAATCTGATAACACAGAAAAGCATGAACAATATATTACTTAATTTTAAAAATAAAACTTTCAGAAAAAGTTACATATTATGTATAATTATAATACATATGCATATATATTATATTACATGCATTAAATATATAATGCATGATATATTTACATATATTACATAGCATATAACATT
>PVKA01023733.1:0-35179 GCA_004027165.1 Ctenomys sociabilis | reverse complement strand
AAAAACTAAGTATATATATATATATATATATATATATATATATATATATATATATGCTTCTATATAGTTGTGGTGCTAATTATTGCTACTCTTGTGGTACATTAAATGCATTTGTGTTTCTCAAGTATACAAGCCTTCCAGGATATAGAACTTAAAACTGTTTTATCACAGCATACTGCTCTTCAGCCTAATGGTGCTTATTAATGGACTTTTTAAATTTTATGTTTGCAGAGGCCAGGGTTGGATCCCCAGCACCACATGCCTCACTGGCCCCTCCTTAGGAGGCACCGAGCTGGCCACTTGGTGCATTCCTGTAATCCCAGCACTGGGGAGGCTGACAACATGAGGATCTCTATGCGTCTGAGCTGTATAGTGAGATTAAATAATAATAATAAATTTTAGGTCTATATAATTTTAGGTGTGCATAAGCATTATATAATTGAGAAGGTAATCCATAAACTATTAAAGTCTGTCTGTATATAAGCAAATTCTATTTTAAAAGGTGCTTTATTTTTAAAAGTTTAGGTGAAAGTTCCTTTGTGTCATTTAATGTCTCACAATTAAAGGTAACCAATTAAAACTCACTCTGTCCTAAAATACAAAATTAAGTACATTTCAGAGATAAATGAAAGAAACAAATGGTTCTAATTACAAAACATTTGCTTTTAATTTCAAACTTTCCTGTAAAACTGGCCACTACCTGTTAAACACTGTACAGAAATTTCACTTCTAAGGCAATCATGATTAGTGAAAGAAATAGTAGCTCTCCAGCCACAGTTTCTATTTCAAAGTGCTCAATATCCAAGTAGCATTATGCCAGTTGATCATAGCCTGCTGTCCCCGCTTCAGTAGTAGTGTAACTGGCCTCCTGGGTGTTCAACAGAGGCTTAGAGGCCAAATCTAAAAAATAACTGGGTTAAAAGGACCCCAATATTTTCGTCTTTCCATCCTCCCAAGATCAGAGGGGAAGGAACTAGAAGAGCTAAGACAGGCTCCATCCATAACCCCAAGAGTAATGCCCAAGGAGCCTGAACTGACCTTAACAAAATCAGATCAATGCAGGTTAATGTTGACTGCCACAGGTCTCACTTCCAGTTAGTCTTAAACTAACTGGAAAGTTAGTTTAACTTTCCCAGCAGGAAAGTATGACTTCCAAATGCTGAGGTGTTTCTTTACGCATATCAAAAAGACACAGTCATTAGTACCTTCATAAATCTCATCAGGAAACACATTCTTAGGGAGCACAGATGCTTTCAGTAGAAGTGAGTGGTGGTAAAAAAGAAAAATGCAGTAACTACTGACACCATTTGAAGCTGGCCTGAGACCTGCTGAGCACCATCAGCATGGATGTCAAAATGGTCAAAAGGAAGATGTACTTTACCCTGAAAGCTGTGAGCTCGAAAGGTTCTGGAAAGGATTCTGGAGAGGCCCAGTTGTCTACAGACCCTACTTTGGAGAACTAATGATATAAAAAAAAAATCCCTGAGTACAATTAGGAGAAAAGGAGGAAGGGCCAGACTGATAGCTCAGCTAACTCAGCTAACTAAAGGGTTCGATCCCTGGCCTGCCGTGCCATGCGGAGAGGGCGGCTGAGCCTGGGCGTGGTGGTGCGCAGCTATCAACCCAGTGCTTGGGAGGCTGAAAACAGGAGGATCACTACGAGTCCAGTCTACACAGTGAGACCCTGTAGGCCCCGCAGACCTTGTTCTAAATACAAAAGGAAAAAAAAAAGGAGAAATATATATTAACATCAGGAACAAAGAATCTTACAATGAAAATTACTGATTTTTCTACTTGTAGTTTGAAAACTTCTAGTAACTTAAAATACATTTATAACTACACATACATACAGAGGGATAATATCTGTATAAATGAAGCTAAATGTGGCAATCAAGCCCAGTAACTGAAGTTGAGGGTTAGGATCTTGGTTTCTCATAGAAACTGAGAGCTTAGAAAATTATCCTCTCTGAAAATCTGTAACATGTGCTATTGTATGTTACCCTGTATCTTTGTTTCTGCTTTTTATTTTATTTTATTCTTTTGCAGTACCAGCAATTGAACTCAGGCCCTTGTATTTGCCAGGCAAGAGCTTATTCTACTGAGCTATCTCCCCAGTCCTCTGCTATTTTGTTTTTACTCTTCAAAATAAAATAAAATAAAAACAAAATGAAGAGAATTATAGTCTCTGTCCCTCAGTTTCCCTACCCATAAAATGAAGCAGAGGATGGAAGTGTTCATCTCTCATATGATCTTCTGCAAAGTAAGTGAACTAATGTCGCTACCTCAGAACGTCTGACAAAAGCCAGGTGTAGTGGCACACACCTGTGTCCCAGCATTCAGGAGGCCGATGTGAGGACAGCCATGAGTCCAAGTCCAGCCTGGGTTATACACTGAAAACAAGGCCAAACTGAACAGCGATGGGGCCCTATCCCAAGCAGAAAAAAAATAAAAGTCCGGTCTGATCATCTGTACAAGCGATTTATCTCATCTGTTTATTAATAGGATTTTTCTGATGAACATTAAAAGATTCAATTTTCCAGCTGAAGGGAGAAGCACTCTCAGCCTCCCCTTTGCATCTCTCTGGTCGCTTCGGAGATATCAAGGATGCTCTGGCGACACTCCTCATAGATGGGAGAGGAGGCCCGCTGGGGATGGGTACACAAGGAGGGAAGCCAGGCCTTTTCATTCAAGCACAGCCACAGCCCTGGGAATACCTAACCTCCTGGGAGGCAGACTGGAGTGCAGAACTCCCTTTGCAGAACAGAACAAGCACAGAATAGAAGTGCGATCAACTTTACCTCCACAACCACAACGGAGAGGCAGGCCAAACTGGAGCAAGTGCCAGTGACAAAAGGCCTCACATAAATGTATGCAAGAATCATAAGTTATAGCTGTCCTAAGCTAGATCAAAAAGGATATAAATGGCTTCAACTTCAGAAGCAAGAAATTATTAAAAAATACAAAGAAGTTGAAAATATTACCGTGCAATTAGGAGAATCTCATCTCTGAAAAGATAGCTGAGCAGTAAGGGGCATATGACACATGGGGAGCTGTATGTTTCTGGTGGTGTAGACAAGAGGAAGTGGCAAAGGAAAGAGGAGGGAGGCTGACACACACTGTCAGGCCTGTGGATCGGTTTCCAAGAGGCTGACAGCACCCAGGGGCCAAGGTGACCTGCATCCCCAAGGCGATCACCACTGGCAAGAAGCGGTCTCTTTAGGTTATCTCTGGATACTTTAGAAATACAGTTTGGGGTGTGTGGGTGTGTGTGTGTGTGTGTGTGTGTGTGTGTGTGTGTGTGTGTGTGTGTGTGTGTGTTATAAGAGAAAAAGTTTAGGAGACACCACTTGAGTTAATCCTGAATTCTTAAAACTGAATTTCATGCATTCACTGATTTAATATTTGGGCACAAGTATCAGCTATCTCAGGAACAGAGATACAGCAAAGAACCAGAAAGATGATTCCGGCCCTCACAGAGCTTGCTTGCTGGCGCCAGGATGGGAAGGAACCCAGTTACGTATTAGGAAAAAGAAAGCAGAAGAGGAAGGGCAGAGGATACTAGGCAACCTGACAAGAGCTCGTGAGCAACACTTAAGCAGATACTGAGGTGGTAAACAAGCAAATGAAAGCTGCTATCCAAGAGTTCTTAGCAAAGGAAAAATAGTGCACAGTCGCTGTGATAGAAGAATGACTGCTATGTGCAAGAATCAAGAGTGGTACTGTTTGGGACCAGGGAGATGGTTCAGTGGAATAAGCACTTCCCTGGCAAGTGCAAGGGCCTGAGTTCAATCCCCAGGTTCTGCCAAAAAAAAAAGAAAGAAAGAAAAAGAAAAGAGTGGTACTGTTTTGAAGCCTAAAAGGAATGTCAGTATTCAATGGTGCAAAATATTTGTCCTTTGAAGATAACAAAAACAACAACAAAGAAAAAATAAGTAAACTCTGAAATACAATGCCTGAAAATGAAAACTAAAGTTAACTATTATTACCTTAAAATCAGTAGTAACAGTAAAAATAAAGGTACATTTCTTTACTGGGTGGGAGCAGGGTGTTAAGTCTGAAAGCCTAAATCGCACTCCATCCTTTCTGTGACCCCAGCACCCTGGCCACAGTGCCACAGTGGGCACAGTGCCACAGGCAGCAGCAGGAAGGACCCCAGCTCCTAAGGGAAAGGGTACCTGGGCAACAAGACAAGCCCTGGTTCCCTTGCCTGACAGCTGTAATTAATTGTGTTCCAAGTCACATTCTAGTGTAGGGCTAAGGAACTCTAGTAAAGCAGGAGGATTAGACTAACTCAAGTTTGAATAATAAGCATCCCTTTATTTGCTGACTGCCATTACAAAAACAGATCACATCAGCAACAAAAGTGTCTTGAGTTGATGTCAGAGGCAGTTACTCCCCTAAAGTGTTAAGTAAAACGGTGTACAATATCAGTACTAAAGTGTTAAATTTTACATTGTCTTTATTACTTTGATCTTCTGAACAACTGAATTGAACAAAATATGGTGATCACTGACACATTTATTTTATCTTCAGGAATGTAAACGTCTAATTATTCAAACAGGTTTCATTATAAAGCTAAACTCTGAAGGTGTCTACAGAGTTGGCGTCTTTTAAATGTTTCTCTTTAAATCAGTAGTCTAACAAGGATTAGAAAAGACAAAACTCTGTTCAGTGTTCCTGATGGTAGAAAGGGTGAAAACATAAATAAGGCTGTAATTTGGCAAAGTGTAATACAGTGCCTTCTATTATCCTCAGCTGAACAGTTTCCCAGTTACTTCACTCTGTAAAAGATCAGAAAGAAATTCATTTTACAATAAAGCAACAAAAGTCAAATCAGAATACATGTTTTTCCTACATATTCCACTTCACCAACCATGGGCCTTTCAAGGCAATTTATGCTCAGAAAAACAAAAGCTTTTAGGATTCAGAAACATTTGGGTAAGCATTTTACAATGTGAGCCAAGTCTTATTAGAAAACATTTAAGAGGAAAACACTGTAAACCCATTTTTTAATAATCCTACTCAAGAACATATAAATCTAAGACCACAGAGAAGCATTAAAAAGACTCAGAAATTTACAACTTCTCTCTTATGAATAAATATTCCCAAGGTCTAAAGGGAAGAGGCAACTGGCAATTCTATAAATTTTTATGCTCTGCAAATGAGGCTCTTCTCTAATAATGCAAAGGCCTGTTGACTAACTCAGCCTATTTAGCATATTTCATACATTCTTCATTTCTCACCACATGTCACAAAGGGCCTGGCTAACTCAGATCCAAGTTTTAGAAACTATCAATGACATCACCAAAACTGGTTTCTTCAAACAGGAGAAGCCACTTTAAAATGGATAGTTAATGGCTAGGAAAGAAGTCAGCATTACAGGAAGTATCTTATTATAAGAATCCTTGTTAAGTAGGGAAATAAAAAAGTAGAGTGGTGAGCTGAAGGAAAGACATGACTGAAATAAGACACATGGAGCATGCTCTCAAGACTGGACAGAGGAGCATCTGGAGAGAGTAAGGCTGAAGCCAGGGGAAGGAGAGAAGTCACCCCAAGAGGCAGAACACAGGTTGATTCCCAATTTGGGTGAGGACGAATGTAACAGAAGTGGGACTCCCGGGATTGCAGAGGTCAGCTCACAAGGATAAAAGACTGAGATGTGGGGCAATGACTTTTGCCAACACTTAGGAGAATGAGAGGAGTTTATTACGCAGAATCCTGAGAGGTAACTGACCTAAATTGGCATTTTAAAGAAAAGCATGTGCTGCAAAGGCCAGAGGAGGGGCAGCCTGCAGAGGTGAGAAGCTGCACCCCCAAGCCTGCAGTCACAGGTGCGGAGTGCTCACAGGTGCTGACCCAGGGGGTGTGATTACTAAATCAGCCCACTGACTGGTTCGGCATACTCTGGCTATGAGTGCCACTACCCTAAGGGCAGTAGCCAAGACGGAATATAAAGGGACAGAAAGAGGCTGCTGTGGCCGCTTGCCGCCTTTTGCCTGCCCTGCTCCAATATGGACTGGTGTCCTCTGCAATGCCCTCCGCCATGCCACCCTGTCTTGGAGCCAACCGTATGGACTGAAACCTGTACGAACAGTGAGCCAAAACAGACCTTTCCTCCTTTAACTTTGGATACTGAGTGTTTTGATCAGCAACAGGAAAAAGTAAGACAAGACCCATCTTTTTCAAGACACCTGCCTACCTCTGAGGCCTGTGCTAGCCATCAGTCTTAAGTATGGGTTCTGGAAGGCAGAGCTCAATGATGAGTCTTCCTTGGGGTCTACAGGATGGTATAATTCTTTTAAAATAAGCAGCTTGAAAGAGTAATATTTGAGGTACTCATAAGCAGCCCCAAGAGTGTAATATCCGATGATGCATTCAAGGTATATGCAAATACTCTAGGAGCATAATTTAAGTCATAAAAATAATCGGTAAAACCCAGGTAACAACAACAAAAGAAATCCTATATTCACTAGTTAAAACACAAGTCATATGTAAGTGCTAATCAATTTGAGCTTTTCAAGGTAACACAGGCACTAAAAGATTATAATTTTGTTAATGATGGATTTATCCTCAATTAAAACTCTCAGTTCAGTCACTAAAATAGATTCTGCAGTTACCTACAAAAACAAGGAAGTTTAATATTCCCACCTATAGGTACACAGTAAATTTTGTGTGTTTTCGCGTTTAAGAAAACTGACAGTTTTTTGCAATCATCAGCAAAAATGCTGTGGTATCTTTATCTTACCAAGTCATGAACAGAGGGTGGAGGAGATACAAATATTTCCCCTGACCTAAGATCTGAAAAAGCTAATGATGCTGCAGGCATCATAGCACAGATAATCCTGGGTGCCAAGTCATGGAGGTTTGTTTGATATAAAGATCAAATTTAGGAAAGATAAAGGTTTTGTCCCTTCCGTGCTAAATTCCTGCAGACTATGCATAAGATGGAAATAAAGCTTTAAGGAAGGTAAAAGCTGCCAACCGAAAGTTCTGACAGAAATAATAAGGGGGTATTTCCTTTGGTAAAGGGAATTTTCTTGATCTGTGGTAAATACACGTCATACATGCCCCAGCAATTAACAGAAGGCGTTACATCATTTATTATTACCCATACCCGGTAGTGTCATTTCTCCTTTGTGAGCTGTTTGTTTACAGCCTGAAGCAACTGCTGTAACTGCACTACAGTCTGATTGAGACTTACAGACATTGTCTCCTTCTCGGAGGAGTCCTGGGAAGAAGAGAGCAGAGATGGAAAACTCAACCACAGGGAAAGAATGAGCAACCAAACCCAGAAAATACATTATTAGTTCAAATACAGACATGGAAGTCATGAAAAATGAAGGAAAAATTAGTATCAGCAAAAGCCACATAACTTGTAACTACTGGTGCAAACCAGATGGCATCAAAGAAATCTCTGCTGCAGGAAATTCTGTCCTTGGCCACAAAAGGAAAAATTGTGAATCTCTAAGTATCAGAATTAAATGCACTTTTCCTTTTAGAAAAATATAAAAGCCTCCATAGTCAATCAGAGCTAACAGAGCCCTTCTGAGTGCCCGGCAGTTCTGGGTGCTGGTGCACTACCAGAGGCATCCACACTTGAGTCTAGTCCTCTCGCTGGTGATGGAAACCTCCGGCATGTGAGGGAAGGGCTATACCCCAGCCTGGTATTTCACACATTAGCTTGTTTATTTCTGCCAAAAACCCCACAGGACAGGAGCCAGGATCATTACCTTGTACAGATGGGCAACCAAACCTCAGAGCAACTAGGAATTTGCCTAGTCACGCATGAAGGTCTGGAGGGGCAGGGCTAGGAGTCATTCACAGGCTGTCCACCTCCAGAGCCCACACCCTTGATTAAGAACTATACACAGGGCCTCTACACACAAACCTTAAAAATGGATACAGTATCTCACTTAACTACAGCAAAAACAAATAGCAATGGAAACAGTTCACTGGGGAGACAGACTGTTCTGGAAAGAATTGATTTTCAATTAAATGTAGCACACAAGGCTGAAAAAAGCACATCAAAGCCTAGTTTCAAAAAAGTAACTACACAACAAACAGCTTAAATTTATGAGGGACACAAAAAGAACAAGACCAGAACTGACAGTGCATTGGCTAACATGCCAGGAACAACACAGGCTTGCGACACCACATGGCTCCAAGTCCAGAGTGCCTTCCTATTATGGTTTCTGTCTAGGTGCCCCCTCCAAAGCCTCATGTAATCACTGGGGTGGCTTACAGAATTTGTGATTAATTCGTGATCCAGTGCTGGGATTATGGGTGAGTGTTACACCTGTCCTGGGGCAGAGAGTCTGAAGACAATAAAAAGAAGTGAGGGAGACTTGCTAGCCACCATTGCCGCTCATTGGCCCTTTGCTCTTTGCTGTCTTTCACCACCATCAGCGGCTGCCCTCCACCTTGGAGCCAGCCAAGTATGGACTGAAACCTCCACTAACTGTGAGCTAAATAAAACTTTCCTTCCTTCATTTGGGTGTTGGGTATTTTACCCCAGCAATGAGAGAAAAGCAACCAAGACACTTACCTTATGCAAATCACCTGCTATGTTCTGTCTTTTACTTTGTTCAGTTTTGTTTTGTGCACATGGCATTTAACTATATCTTCAACTGCAAAAATAAGAATCAACCATAAAAGAATCAACACTCACTTTGCATACTTCCTTGATTATGATGCTATACTAAAGGAACAAAGAATGAGTATAAAAGGATTGGATCGCCAACAACTATGCACAGTGGATTAGTCAATATGCTACACCAGATGCTTCCATCTGTTCAGCTAAACAGAAGAAAAGCTACAGATGTGACCTAGGGTTTACAGTAGAAAGCTGTAAATCAAAAAACAAAACCAGGGCTGGCCAAATAGTTCAGTGGATTAAAGTGCCTGCAAGCAGGCACAGGGGCCAGGAGTTCAATCCCTAGGACTTCCATGCTGACCCCACCCCCAGGGCACACTGAAATGGCAACTGAGACTGGGCACGGTAGTGCGCACCTGTAATCCCAGTTCTTGGAAGGCTGTAAACAGGTTGACCACTATGAGTCCAATCTAGTAGTGCGACCCTGAGCACCCTGCAGACCCTTCCCTAAACTACAAAAAGAAAATCAAATTCCAGTAGCCTCTTAAAAGAATCACTATCAATAAAGTACTTATTAAAGTTATTCCAAACTAAAATGCAAACAGAAATTTCATTAATTATTTTTAAGGCCTTCTTAATTGCTATAGCTCAATTAAAAGGACTCATTTGCATGACATTTTAAGAATATGAAATAAAAGATTACAAATCCAGTAAGAACAAAAAACCCAAAAGTTTTTTTTATCCTGTAAAGACTTCATTAAAAAGAGCTAGTCAAGAAAATACTAAGACAGCTCTTCATTCTGTCTTAGTGCTTCAAAATACAAATCATGTATTTGTTTTTTCCACAATTCAGTCAACAGATCTTTCAACTGCAATGAAGTTTAGAACTTTTAAGGTTGATCTCCTTATGACAATGCATATTCTGTCTGCTGCTCAAAAGCCCTTCCACAAACAACTTACACTGAATTATTCTACTAGTCCATTATAAACTTAATTTAAATTGAGAAACAAGGGTGAAAAATACTAAGTACCTCTCTGACTTCTGTAACATAGGTAGATGATTCAATTTCTGCTTTCTGCTCTCTCTAGTTCCATTTCCAAATGTTGTCATTCTCTTCTCAGCTAGGAACAGAACAAAGAAGGAACAGTCAGCTGCATGTAGGATTTCCTTTCATGATGTCTCCTTACAATGGAAAGTTAAGATACTTAAGACTATAAAAATGAATCAATTCACATAACTACACAACTTACTAAGAGCATGAGCATATTCTTAGATAAAATTAGTCTTAAAAAACAAATCTTTGGGTAACTCATAATGCTAAAGTAAGTTCACAGGTTATAACATACATTTTCAATATCTTTATTTCATGTTCTTAATTACTATAACTCTTGCTCCAAAGATGTAATTGAAAAAAGCTTTTAAAAATAGTTTTAAGGTCAAGTAAACCACAGAAGAGATTAGGCAGGTATATCCAACCTGCATCCACCATTGTTTGTTTGTTCAGTTGCTTGGTTGGTTGATTGGTTGGTTGGTTGGTTGGTTGGTTGGTTGGTTGGTTGGTTGGTTGGTTTTTGGTGTTTTTTGAGTGAAAAAGAACTGCCTTGAGTGGCACATAAAATATATATAACATAATGAATGCATATAAGTAACAAATTTCTATTTTAGTATTTTAATTACAACATTTTTTAAAAGGAAAAAAAAAAAAAAGCCAGGCCACTGATGTCAACTGTCTAGAATTATCAATTAATTAAAAGTTCAGAGGTTCTGAAATACATCTCCCTTAAAATCACACAGAATTTTTTTAAATACCTTAACAATTAGGATTATCCGTTCTATATAACACCCAAATGCAGTAAAAGCACCTAAATTCTGCATTTAACTGGCCTAAGACAAATGAGCAGCAACTGCCACACTTTCCCACATCCAAACAAAATAGAGAGAAATGAAGACTGCACAGTAATATTTGGGTCTTCAAAAACTATGCTTAACTTTTTCTTGAGTATAATATATTGTGTGTTAATTATCAATATTTTAAACTAACTCTGAACCCAGCCTTCTTCACCACATGCTAAGGCATAGAAATTTTGCCAAATCACTTCCCATTCTCTATCACCTCTTCAGTCACTCTCTAAACTCCTAACTTTTGGTCCGGGTGGGCATCAGAATCACCAAGCAGATGATGAACCCAAGGTCTTTGTCATTGCCTCACCATCTCAGACCAAAGGAGTCTGGGGGGCTGAGGATGCACCCTTCCCACGGAAGTCAGTGACCTGTGTGGTACCCCAGGCCCAGCTCAGAGAACTGCAGCGCTGAGGGGTTCTTTTTAAAGTACTTGCTTAATTGTCTTTTGGGATTCACTGACCTGAACTTTCCATTTATTTTCCTCTGCCTCTATACTTTTCTGTAGCTCCTGTAAAATTCCTTCCTATAGACAAAGATACAGTTTCACAGAATTCATGGTATAGTGCCATGAAAGGAAAAGTTAATAGTTTAATAATACAATGTAGATTAAAAGTCATTTCCCTCTGTTTCTGCAAGGACTGATTTATATGTACCACACTCCAGCTGTAATAGTGTGTGCATTTCATTGACTTCTACTCTAACCAAGCAAAAAAAACCCTAAGTTTTACCAGTAAAGTTCTATGCTTCAACTTTGTTTGAAGACTTAGTTTTGTATTCCAAAAATGGCTTCAAAGGGTTTATAACAAAACACTAGGTGGCAATTAAATACATGTTCATGGTGGCAGAAGAGAGCAAAAATAACAAGATGGGGGGAACTTCCTTTGTCTCTTACATTGTAAATAATCTCCCCACCCACAGGATCTCCATGCCTTCCTACTGCACAGGCTCAGGACGTTTACAACAGAGAACTTTGGCCTCCTGCCAAATAACTTAGGTTACTAAACATCTCAACTCTCAAGTTGACACAGTGCATCAACTAGAATACAGCCACGGCCTGTGAAGGTCATAAATGCATGTGAAAGTCAAAATGCCTATGCCACACCAATGCCTTTGCCTACTGCCACTGAAGTTATCCAAATGAATAACAATAATAAATCTTTTCAATTTCAGATGTCAAAAGTAAAAACCAAGACAGATTATGATACACTATTGATTTGGAGCAACTTGAATAATGGTGGTGATCTACTTATTAACTTAGGTAGATTTTTTAAAAACTTAGGCTAACGCTTTGACAATACATACTCTACAATGGAAATGACACAGTGAAGATTAGCATGGCTTCTGTGCAAGGATGTCAGCAAATGCATGGCATGTTTTATACATCTGAATGAAAAATGGGATAGAAGAATAGGATGTGGGAAAAAAAAATGCCCTAGAACCAAAAGATGATTGTAAATTCCATGCACTACAAAATTGTACCAATAAAGATATTTTTAAAAAAAACAGCTTAGACAGAGAGAAAAAGAGTTAACTAGCTTTCTATATAAATCAAATACAAGTAAGACACAAAAAATTATACACAAAATGATTACTTCTTCCTACTTTTCTCAAAAGATTATCTTCTAAAAGCATATTCTTTATCTCACCAGAACATATGAAAACAAGTTCTGAGTTGCTTTTTCTCAGCTTTCATTAATACACAGACAATTGACTTCTTTAACTAACCTTAACTTCCTCTGGACCTGAAGTTCCAGTTTTCACATTCTGTTGCTTTCTTTTTAAGTCCATGCAACCATTCAGTGCAACTCTGTGGAGGAAAGTTGAAGCCACCAATTTCCAAAAAGTATCATTTCCAAAGAAATGTTTGAACATTTAAAATAACTAATTAGGGAAATCTAAAAGAAATATACAAAGACATCAGCATCACCCGAGAACTTTCAAAGTCAATGTAATTTTCTAGAGCATAATCCAGTATTACAAATAGACACTAAAAATATACTTATGTACTAAGATCAAAATAAAATCTTATTTATCCTGATCAAGAATATTTCAATTATGGACTTGTAGGTGGAAGACTCAGGCTCAAATCTGGCTTCTACCTCTTTTTTTTTTTTTTTTTTTTTAATTTCATGTATTTGGTACAGGGTCTCACTACCCAGCTTCGTAGTGCTTCTCCTATAATCAGCCTCCCCAGTGCAGCACATGCCTGGTCTTCTACCTCTTATGAGCACCAGGACTAATGAGCTCAATCTTTAAAACACTGAAAATCTGGGATGATTAATTTTTTATTTAATTTTTTACTTTTTGGTGTGCAGGGTCTCACTACACAGCTCTGAGTCATAGTGCTCCTCCTATTTTCTGCCTCCCCAGCACTGGGATTAAAGGTGTGCACCACCGTGCCTGGACTCCATCACCCACTAAGCACACAGGACCAGTGTGGCATGTAGTGCCAGGGATCAAACCTTGGTCCCCGTGCTTGCCTAAACAAGCACTTAGTCTGCTGAGCTATCTTGCCGGCCCTAACTTTTGAATTGTTTTCAAGAAAGATAGTATTTTTTTAATGTATTTAATACAGGGTCTCATTACGCAGATCAAACTTGTAGTGGTCCTCCTGTTTTCAGCCTCCCAAGTACTAAGATTACAGGCACATACCACACATGCCCAGTCTCAATCACCTTCTTAGCACTACCTTAGTGTGATCCCCGGCACACCAAGGATCGAACCCCTGCCACTGTGCTCTGCCTAGCAGGTACTTTAAACTGCTGAATTATCTGACCAGCCCTGAAGCAAGACAGTTCTTAGCATATTTAAATTCAAAACCTGAATGTCGAACTGAAAACATTCAGTTCAGAAAATTTAAAATTCTTTGAAGGTGCTCCAGGATTCCTTAAAATATTTTGGTAAGGTTAAGAAATATGTGTATCAGATTTTTTTATTCTTCTTGAGTCTTTGGTTTAGTATAATTCAAGAAAAAAAGAATTTCATGCAGTTTTTGAAAAGCTCTACTTATATTGTTGAATCAAAATGTTCTACAAGTCATTGAGAATAAAAACTAAAGGGATGTTGAGAACACAGTGTTCTCGATCTTCAGGGCCACTTTAGCTTAAGAAGCCTCTCCATTTCAAAAGACTGACGCTTTGACATTATAAATTTGAATCAAGATAAAATGTATACTTGTAAAGTCCTACTTAACAGCTACAAATATTGAGATTCAACATCAATTAAAATTAGATGAAAAGCTGATTTAATTGCTTAGAGTTTTTAAATCTCCCTCCAGGCCATATAGTTTAGTTTCTCCTGTACTAATCTGCCTAGCAAAACAAAAATAGCAAACAGATAAAATAATTTCTCCCAACTACAAAGACTTTCTCCAGTGACTATGTTATCACCCTAATATTAATGTCATTTGGTGTTTTAAGAGCATATAAGTTAATGAGATCATTGTGCTTTACATCTTTTAAAAACCTAAAGTGCTAAACTCTAAGTAGCCCACATAACATTTAATAAACTTCTTAAAAACAAACTGCATGCAGCAATATTCAATTTCTAGCAAATGTATGAACATGAGCCAATGAATATTATCTAGGTCTTATAATGATTGTATAGTTTTATAAATTTGTTAAAATTTATTTATTGAAGGTAGATAGAACTGCTAGTAACAATGAATTTGCTACATTAAAAAGAAAATTTTTACTGCTAATGATCTCACAAAAATCTTTGAAAAGTAAAAACTATTAAGCAGTAACTGTCTTGGCTCATAAAATACTGTCAAATAAATAAATTGCTAAGTTTTTTTGTGTTAACAAAATATAAAATAGGAACGTTTGAATAAAATGGGTATTTTCTTTGGCATTAAAAATCAAATGATTTGTCTTTCCAAGAAAAAATTACTCTGCCAACAGCCAAAAGTAAGAGAAAACAAAACACAGTTCCCGAAGCTAAAACTATGAAGTACTTTGGCAATTAAATCTCCAAGAGGGAAGGAGGCAGGGAGGAGGAGGGAGAGGAAGGAAGGAAGGAAGGAAGGAAGGAAGGAAGGAAGGAAGGAAGGAAGGAAGGAAGGAAGGAAGGAAGGATGGATGGATGGAAGGAAGGGAGGGAAGGGGAGGGGGAGGGAGGGAGGAGGAGGGGGAGGGAGAGAGAGACAGAAAGAGCACAAGCAAGCAAGCAAGGAAATAAAATGGCAACTTATGTATTTTCATCTTCAAAATCAGGAGAACATACTTATGCTAAATAAAACAAAAAAGACAGTTAAACTCTTAAGGGTGGTATAAATGAGACAAAAGAGGAAAGAAGAAGAGGAGAAACTGCTAACAAATTTCACTCATGCTGAGCACTAAGAGGAGCTCCAACACTCCTATATAGGTTCTGTTGTGAGGTCCGAGTCACGTAGACTCAGTGTGAGGCCTGAGTCACATAGACTTCATCTTAGAAGGTCAACAAAATATCCTTGAGATACCGCACCTGCAGCTGCCCTAAGATGAAAAGTCCCTTGCCTCCCAGCTGCAAAAGCCCTAAAGATAACGCTCAACTAAAGCAAACAGTTCTCAGAATCCTCCCCAGTTCCTGTGCCAACCAATTATCATGAAGGTCAATTTAAACTAACCAATGCCATCTGCTTCTGTAACTATCCTTGCTTTGCGGTTTTTGCCTTTATAATCCTAGCCCAAGTGTTCATTGGGGCTCACTGTTCCTGCGTGGTCAGTGTACCCCACACATGCCTGGAAAATAAATACCCTTTGCATGTTGCATGAGAGCCTGACTCTTGGGGGTCTTCTTCTGCGACGGGACACTCGGCCCTTACACGGTAAGTTAAAAATTTTAAAAAAATATTACAATTGCCTACATCTAAATTTATTGATGTTAACTGAAACTCCAATGGATAATAATTACAAACTAAAAACCATGATTTGTCAAAACTACGGTAATAATTTGATCATAAACACCACCACCACCACTACTAAAAACCTAATATTCAAACAATTTCTGCAAGATTAAAAAGCAACACCTATAAAAATGCACACCCAACCAAAGCAGGAAAATCAATGTGAAAACAATAATTGTGAAGTGCAACAGGGTGACCAGGCTGACAAGCAAGTGATAGTTCAACAACACATTCTCCCACTAGTCAGATGTAACTTTGGAAATCCACCTCTGGTTTGGGGGTACACACTCCACCTTAACTAAATCTAATCACAGGAGTGCTCTAAATTCGCAGAACAAAAGTTATGATTTTCTCATATTCTATATACTCAAAAAGCTGTCCCCTGAGGATTAGTGGCAATATCTTAAAAATGATACTTTCTAGGTATTATGGTTTGTGTCTTGTTGTCCTAAAGCTTCATGTAGTCATGGAGTAGACTTCTAGAGTTTGTGATTAATTCAAGATCCACTAGGATTATGGGTTTAAATGCTGCTGGGATTATGGGTGTGAGTACTGCACCCAGCTGGTGGAAGATAGTCTGAATGCAAAATATGCCTTTTTTCCAGCATAAAACCCCTCCAACCTGCCTATAAAGACCAGGACTGCATTGACTATTGAACTCCAGATCATTAGTGTTTTGGCTTGGCAGAAACTTTGTCTGAATTTTGCTCATGTACAGAGACTACCTGAGACTGAGATCAAACATGGAGGACTGATTAATATTTTTAAAGAAATCTCAAAGCAGCCAAATATTGAGGCATTGTCAAGTCTATTGTTGTGGGCTTTTAGTCAGATTTATGTTGAGAATCAAGACAAAAGAGCCCAGCAGGATGATCTAAAATGTTGTGAGTTTGGCCAGAAAGGAAACTCTAATAAAATTGTGAAATGCAAAGATAGATCTGAGAGTATCTGAGAAAGAACAAGAGAATGGAAAGGATGGCCTGAGGGCATCGTAGGAGGCAGAAGGTCTTCGCTCTGCTTAGAGTGGAGAGCCACAGAGTCCCATGTTCCAGAATGAGGGCAGCAGCCACACTGAGTTTCAGAATAGTGCTGCTGTAGAGAATTTTTTTCTTGGAATAAGGGTCAGAGTGCTCAGCAATCCAGGCAGTTGACCCCTATAGCCAAGACAAAAGGAAGCCTAGATACTGCTCCAGCTGGCAGCAGACCTTGGCATCATCCACATGGTATTGGTTTTAGGTGCATGCAGAATGCAGTTCTGAGGTTTCTACCTAGTTTTCAGATGGCCTGGGAAGCCAGACAGTGTGCCCCTGAGAGGGCAGTGTGTAAAGCTGTACATGAGAAGCCTATTCAGTGGAAACCCCAAAAGTTTGGAAAAGCCAGGAACATGGATCATCTAAAGGAAACTTTAAAGAGGAAGCAAAGCTGGCCTAAGAGAGAAGCCATGAGAGCTACAACCACCAGAAGTTCCACAGGGGCAGAGCCATGTAAGGCTCAGAACTCATCACAGACTGCTTTGGGTGTTCCATATGGAACTACAAGGTTTAATGTTTGCCCTGCTGGATTTTTGACTTGCTTTGGTCCCAGCACTTGTAGTCCCCTGTTGTTTGAAACTTTTGGAATGGTAATATTTATCTTGTGCCTTTGAATGTTGAAAGTGTTTAACTTTTCATTTGTACAGGGGCTTGCTGCTAAGAATTTGCCTTGATCTTAGAGGCGACTTTGGACTTGGACAGCATTGCTGAAACTGTTGGGACTTTGGCAACTCTTAGAGATGGACCAAAATGTCTTTTGCACAAAGGGATGTGCATGAGTTCTTTGGAAGTGCAGGGGTAGAATGTTATGGTTTGTATCTTGTTGTCCCCTCAAAGCTTCAAGCAATCATGGAGTGGACTTCTAGAGTTTGTGATTAATTCAAGATCTGCTAGGATTATGGATGTGAGTGCTGCTGGGATTGTGGGTGCGAGTACTGCACCCAGCCTGAGGCAGATAGTCTGAGCGCAACATAAGGGAGACAGACTTCTCTCTGTTGCCACTGTTGCTGCTACTCTTCCCTTTTGCTGTTGCTGTCTTGCTGTCTTCCGCTGCCATGGCCTGCTGCCCTCTGCCACGTGCCAGTCTGCCTCAGAGCCAGCCAAGTATGGTCTGAAATCTCCAGTAACTGTGAGCTAAATAAACCTTTCCTTCTTTCATTTTGGCTGTCAGGTATTTATTCCAGCAATGAGAGAGAAGTAACTGAGACCTGGTATATTTTTAACAATTCAAAAACATTCCCTAAATGGCAGGAATATATGAAACTGAATAACATAAGGTATAGCCTTTTAAGGAAAATAATTAACTTCTACTTCAGGGACAACCTAAAGAAAAATTATTATCATTTGGCCAAAGAAGTATTAGAGCAATCTTTAAAGAAAAATCAGTGAAAACAATGGAACAGAAGTGCCAAGGTACGTAGGTTGGGCTTGAACTGGATCCCCGCTGCCTCAGCCTCCCAAGACTACACCTAGGAATTTTAAAAATCTAAAGAAAAAGTTAAGATATCTTTATGATCAGAATGACAGCTACCATTTTCCAAGACTCAGTACAGTGTTTATATTTCAATACATAAACATTTAAACTCCTTCTAAACAGAAAGCCATACAAAAGTTGTCTAAATATGCTGAGCTGTGAAAGGCTCAAGTCAACAACTTCTGACATTGCCTATCTTACTGAAAACCCACTACTATTACGGACTGCTGGACTGTGTTGGTTTTGCTGAACTCATGCATCTATAGTATTTAGATGCCAATGGAATATCCATCTCTGACAGGACTAAACAAAAAAAAGGGGATACAAAGGACAGACCATTTTGTATTTGTATATACAGAATAGTTAGGATAAATATACAGCTACTTTTGCTTAATTCAAAGAGTAGAAAGATTTGTACTAAAACTGTTTGGACAGGATATCCTATCTGCTTCTTTTCCTATGGATAACCACTAAGAAGATAACAATGTACAATGTATTAATTATTTAAACTGTACTATTTATCAGTTTTGATACTGTCTCATTGCTATTTGTTTCTCAATAAAATAAAATTTAAAAGAAAGGAAAACTGAAGGGACAGCAAAGATCCCTTAACAAGTAACAAAGGACTAAATTCTCTTATAAATTAGCAAAGAACTCATCCCAGAAGGAAAAATATGAGGAAAAAAAATTAAAGGATATTTTATGTATAAATGGCAGAGACATGAAAAACACTGAACTTTTCTCACAACTGTAAATTAAGAAAAAGCCTACCATCGTCTTTCAAGTACATTATCAACTATTCTCACCACCTGTCCATGTTGGAAAGGAAGAAAAGGCTTCCACTGGCCAGGGTATAACTGGTAAGAACACATTTGGAGGGCAATTTAATGGTGCCCAATTCCACATGACCTTTCAATATCATGCCTGGAACATTCTAACTTTATCTTTGGAAACACTACAGTTTCCCTCAGGGAACAAAACGAGCTAAAAGACCCCTTTGACTGGTTATGGTGGATGATCTTAAAAATGAGTGGGAAGGAAATCCCATAGATGACACCAAATTCTGTTACCTGAAAGTTAATAAGATCTTTGAAAACTAGGTTTTAGGCATTCATCCAATCAGCTTGACTGTTCTTAGATTGTTAGATGTTCTGCCTCTTCTGAAAGGGGAGTACAGGTTAAGCAACGCTAATCTGAAATTTGAAAAGCTTCAAATCCTGAAACACTGAATACTGATATGAAGCTACAGTTAAAAATTCCACAGCTAGGGCCAGCCAAATAGCTCAGTGGATTAAAGCACCTGCAAGCAGGTGCAGGGGTTGAGGGTTCAATCCCTGCCCCAGGAGCACACTGAGATAGCAATTGAGACTCAGTGTGGTGGTGCGCTCCTGTAATGCAAGCTCTTGGGAGGCTGTAAACAAATGGATCACTACGAGTCCAATCTAGTAGCAAGACCCTGAAAACCTTGTAGACTCTTCCCTAAAATACAAAAATAATAATAATGATTAATAAACAAATAATTCTGCACTTAGAAGCCATGTAATAAGTCAGAGTAGAAAGACAGGTACCTTAAAAGTATTGTATATATTTTCTCCCAACCTATGAAGCATGAATCAATTTTGTGCCTAGAACTGGATCCCATCTGAGATATCTCATATATGAACATATATAAAAATCTGAAAAAATCCACTCTGAAACACCTCTGGTTCTAAGCATTTTGAATGAAGTATACTTAACCTGTACAAGCTTACCCATAGGTCCTGTGTACTACCAATTCCAAAACTACAGATTCAGGGGAAAATGTAGCTGATCCCGAAGTATGAAGGCCAGAAATAGTATCAGTGGTCATCAACAGACAGGCTTCCAACTTCAATAGAGAAATGGCTCCCTCTACCGAGCTTTTGAGAAAAATACCAGCACTACAAGCACCACTGACACATGCTGTGTTCCTTATTTCCATGTTTTTGTAGCAGGCATGAAAGCCACAATCTATGAGGAAGCCCAAGTTGAGAAAGAGGGTCACAGGCTTGCCAGGGTCCTGCCAGGGCAGCCTCTTCCATCTCATGTCTGGCCCATACTGAGGGCCAGTAGCCAACCATCACTTCTACTTCATTCTTGCCAGCCAGCTGCCACTCCCGGCAAGACAAGGAGGTCTCCCTGACATTCTCAATGAACATCCAGAGAGGCCCCCAACACAGAGGATGAAAAAACTGCAGGTCACAATCTGGAACCCAAAACATTATTTAGTCAAAGTCCCTGGCTGGGCCTATACAACCTCTGTGGGTTGACAGGACAGTCCACCCCAGCTGGGGCAGACAACGCCTTGCCTTTTCTGCTCATGGGTGAGGCCACACGAGAGCTTGCATGGGTAGCATCACCTCTTTCTTCCACCAGGACTACAATTCATTAAGAACCACTTTGATAAACACTCCCTCAAAAGCTACCCAGGATTTCATTGAGGTATGTGTACTGCCATTGTTGCCAATAAGCACTGCGGTCAACATGAGCACAACCCATGTGCACTGCTGGGGATCACTGTGGCCCAAAGCTATATTCAGATCCTGCACCATCTGTAGGGTTCCAATGGTCTTACTGCAAACAGCTCTACCCAGGGAGACATGGCAGCAGGAATGAGAAAGACAAGACAGAAGCTGGACGAGGTGGTCACTAGTCCATCTGATGGGCAAGACTAACTCCATGCACAACAAAAGGATCCTTTAGTTAGACTTTTGCAAAGTTTGTAACACATGACACAAGACTGCCTAGCAACTAATAGCTGACCTAAACCAGACAGGATGTTTTTCTCAGGACTGAGGTAGCTTGTGTGCTTTAGGCACTGAGGCCCAGTCCCACCTACATGCATTTGATCAATTGCCTAGCTTCCTGCAGCTCCCAACGACCATCATCTTGTTCAGTTCAGACATCAGGCACATGGCATCTGAGAATCACCTTGTTCCCTACAGCAGCAAGCTGCACACTTAGCAGCAGCCAGCAGCTGGGTGAGGGTCTGGCAGCCACCTGACTGTGCTCACCCCAGGAGCAGCAGTGCCCGTGTGTGTGTGTGTGTGTGTGTGTGTGTGTGTGTGTGTGTGTGTGTGTGTGTGCGCACATATGTGCATCTGCATGCTAGGCAGGTGCTTTTTCACTGAGCTGCTTCGTTGGCTTTAAAGTCAGACATAATTATTTTTCCCAGGAATCATCATTTTTTTCTGATCCACAGACTATAAAAAAGATCTGAGTCTTTAAAAAAAAAATTATCTCCAAAACTTAGGCTTCCCTCTGCCAGCAGGGTATTCAACTCCATGTGGAACAAATGCTCAGCAAGTCCTAGCATGTGGTCAACAGTCACTTAGCAAAGAACCTGCCATGGTGGCCCACACCTGTAATCCCAACACTAGGGGAGGCTGATATAGGAAGGTCATCCTGAGTTGCAGGCTAGCTTGAACTACATAATGAGACCCTGTCTTAAAAAAATACTAAACAAAAAGCCTGTCACTGAACAGAGCATGGGCTCCACTGCAGAGACTCATGAGCCAAGAACAGCCATTGGAATAAAGAAGGGTCAGGGTGCTTTGAGACAAGTGGCGTGTCCTCAGATCAGCTGCTGGCAAACATCCATAGCTGCTCATGGTGGCAATGAGCTTCTGTGCTGCGTGGCATGGGAGCTGAGGCCCCAAGAGGCGCAGCAACCAGTCAGGGGGAAAAGCTGCAGTGTGCCGGATGAAAGCCTTCGGTGTGGTGCTGGCAGCAGTGGGCCTGCAGCTGCCCTGCCCAGCTGTGGAGAGTTACTGCATCTCAGGAGCCTTGGTTTCTTATCTGGATGACCAGAATCACAGTATGCACACCTCAGCAAATGCCCAGGAAAATGAATGACACTCAGCAGTGTTTCTCTTAAAGAGAAGAAAGCCAACTCCCAGAAGGCCTCAGCATAGTCAGAACATCTGTAAGTAAGGAAGGGGCCTCAAATATGCCAAGAGTGTCAGTCTTGTACCTCAAGCCACCTCAAATGAGTAAATTCCACATTGCCCAGACCCATTACTGATGTCCCACAAAGAAAGAGCCAGCTGGTGTCAAACCAAGAGAATGTTCTGAACCTTGGGCACAGCGATGACAAAATTACCTCTGCTATGTAGCAGCTGTCAAAGTTCAGAGAAGTCATGAAGTTGGAGTAATCTTTCTATACAGGCCTGGTGTTCAGTTAGCTGAGTTGCCTACAGGAAAACAATGACAATTATTGTAGACTGTTAAAACATCAACTTTTTTTCATGCATACAATGACTAAACAGAGTCTAAGTAAGAAGTTGAGTTCAAGCTGGGTATAGTGGTGCACACCTTGGATCCCAGCACTTTGGGAGGCTGAGGCGAAAGGATCATAAGTTTGAGCCCATTTTAAGCAACTTAGACACTTACCAAGATGCTACACCAAAATAAAAACTAAGAAAAAAGGCTAGAAGTGTAGCTTATCAATCTCTAGTACAACATAGGAAAAAAAAAAGGAGGAAGAGTTAGAGAAAGGTCCAGATGCAAGAGCTACTAAAATTGCTGTGTTCTTCCAGTAAGCTAATACAGTGAAATACTCTAGTAGGCTCTAGAGTCAAATATGTCCCATGAGAATTTTTTTCTAAATTTTAGATGTAGCCAGGGTAGCTCCCACACTTCAGTAACATAACATGTGCAAGCAGAAGACTGGAGTGGATTCCAAACCTAAGCCTAAACTAGCACTTTAGCAGTTTCACAAGTTTTGCCTTGAAATAAAAATTCAAAGAAGGGTACAGATGTAGCTCAGTGCAAAGACTCTGGGCTCAATCCACAGTTCTGAGAAAAAAAAAATTTCTTATATGGAAACAGCCCTCAGAAGGGAGGTGGTACTAGACCTCCGTGAATGTGGTGGCTAAGGGTGGCTGAAAGTGGGAGTGAGGCTAAAGGGGCCCTGGAACATCCGACAGCCACCCACATGTCTGGGGAGGAGTGTCCCCAGTGCAGGAGCCCAGCACCCCCTCACACCTGTGCTTTAAGAGCTCAGCCCCCTAGCTCCTCCCACTTCTGGTCCCCAGGCCATGCAGCCTAAGTGGCAGCTCCTCCTCACCAGGCACTCTGGTTGTCTACTCTGTGGCTCCTGCTTAGCCAGGGACACCAGTGTAAACGACCAGGCAGTACATGTCCTCCTTGGAGCATCATGGGCTACAAACTGACACAACCTTCACTTGATGAAATACAGACACTACTAAAAAAGAGCGGAAAAAGGAGGTGGGTGGCGACAGCTCAGAGGACTAAAGTGGCTGCTTAGGCAAGCTTATGCAAGTGCAAGGGACTGTGGTTCAATCCCCAACACCACATGCCATGCCAGCCCCGCCCCCAGGGCTAGCTGAGACAGCCACCGAGTCCAGGCATAGTGGCTTACACCTGTAATCCTAGCACTGGGGAGGCTAAAAGCAGAATGAGCACCACAAGTCTGAGCTGCATAGTGAGACCCTGTAACCACCAAATACATTAAAAAAATGAAAGAAAAAAAGAGGAATTTCTCGATGGTTGGAGTTTAAAAGGATGTTTTTACTGGAGGAATAGGCATAAAGTATGTCAGAGAAAAAAATATAAATCTGGAGGAAAAACACAAGCAAGAACAAACTTGGGTGGTTCCTGTACACTAATATTAAACTAGCTTACTACAACAGTCACAGAACTGGGTGGAGGCTGAGGCAGCACTAAACATCTAAGGCCAGCCTGAGCAATTTAGTAAGGTCTAGTCTCAAAAAATGCAAAGGCTGGGGGTAAAGCTCAGTGCTAGTGTCTCTGGGTTCAAACTGGTCACTCACTCACACACACACACACACACACACACACACACACACACACACACCCTTTACATCTCTTGCACAGTGTGACCTCTGGCAGCATCAGGCCTGCATTAAACCTGGCTTGAATGGATCCCCTGTGAGACTGGGAGAAGGCACTTACGTCTTTCCACTTACAATGTTCAACTTCTTTCAAATGCTCCCCTCAAAAGTGGAGACAGGCTGAGGCAGGAGGATCATTCATTGCGAGTTCAAGGCCCACCTGGGCTATAAAGTGAGCTCAAAGACAGCCTGAACTGCATAGTGAGACTGTCTCAAAAAGACACACACAAGCACGCTTGCATGGGGATGCAGCCAACTGTGGTGGCTCCTGTAATCCTAGCACTCTGGAAGGCTGAGCAGGAGAATCCTGAGTTTGAGCCCAGCCTATGCAGTTTAACAACTTAATGAGACCCTGTCTCAAAATACATGTAAAAGGGACGGGCGTATAACTTAAGTACGAAGAACCTAGGGTCAGTCTCCAGTACCACCACCCCCAACAAGGTAAGTGGGACAAGGCCATCACCGGCAGGGTCAAGGCAACACGATACACACGAGTCTGAGCTGCACAGTGAGACCCTGTAACAACCAAATACACTAAAAAGAAAAAAAAGAGGAACATCTCAATGGTTGGAGTTCAGAAGGATGTTTCTACTGGGGAAATAGGCATAAAGTATGTCAGAGAAGAAAATATAAATCTGGACAGAAAAGAAAAACACAAGCAAGAACAAACTTGCGTGGTTTCTGTACACTGGTATCAAACCCTCCAGCAGGACAAACGGCACCTGGAGGCCCAAGTGCTGGCCAGATCTCTCCCTTCGAGAACTGCCCCGCACCAAGGCCGCCCAGTCTGCCTGCACAGCAGGCAGGCGGCAGGCAGTGCTGCAGGAGGCTCTGCAGAGATATGCTGCAGAGCCCCTACCTTAGGAGCCTGCAGCCGGCTGCTGAGACGGCCGTTCCAGAAGGGCCACACAGACTGTGTGACAGGAGAGGGGCAGATGCTGCCCTGTCCTGTGCTTCCCGGGGGCAAATGCCCTGAGGCTCTTGAGCACAACTGGATGCGCAAGTGAGCGTACCTTTCTCTGTCTGGCATGAGGCAGGGTAAAACCTACACATAAACTTTGAGACCAGAGCACCCGCTCTGGCCCCGCTTCTGTCCCTCTGTAGGACAGGGGCTTTCTTTCCCCTAATAAATATTGTGCTCTTAAAATAATAATAATAATAATAATAATAATAATAATAATAATAATAATAATAAAATTTTGGGCCCAACAATGAAAATCTTTCAGGCAAAATAAATCTCTCACAGGTCAGTGGCCTGAGCCTAGGGGAAAGGATCCTGTGTGTTATATATAGTGTGTCTGCACGTGTGTGTGTGTGTGTGTGTGTGTGTGTGTGTGTGTGTGTAACAGAGGACAGAACCCAGGGCCTCTGCACTGAGCTATGAACAAGTACTTTATATATATTTTTTTAATTTTTATTGCCAAGCTGCTACATATCCAGGCCAGGCTTGAACTTACAACCCTCCTGCCTCAGCCCCCCAGGACTGAGTCTATAGGCATCCTACTGGCTTTCTGAAGGCACACTCTTTGCCTTGATCCATCTCAGCCTGTGAGTCCCACCTCAGCCTGACTGTGTCCTCCAGGCAGTCGAGGGGCCTGCTCAGTGTGTGGGTTTGTATGCCTGTGAACGCAGCAGGGTCTGTGAGTGCCACTCCATTCGCCCGAGCCGGCCTCATGTGCTGAGGCTGTCATCTGAGCAGAAGGAGCAAGGGCCTTGAGGTGAGCGCTCTCCCATGATGAGATGAGGCCTGGAGACCAGCGTTTCCCGTGGCGTTGCCTCAGCCTCCTACACAGAGTCCTTAGGGAACTCGGGCCTAGGAAAGGGCTCCTCTCTTCCTTTCCAGGTCCCAGGAAGGTCTGGCTATACAGTGTCTGTATCTCCCCAATAAAGCCTATGCCTGATGCTGAGAGAGCACACACAGCCCACCCGACACTGTTCCTGTTCAGATGAACCCAGTCCTGAGTGAAGAATCACAAGGGGGCTGGGGTTGTTGGATGCTGACAGCAACCCTGCTCACCACCAGCCGTAACTGCCTGCCCTGACCCTCATTTATCTTTCAGCTCTTGTTTACTCAGAAAGCACCACATTGTGAACCTGCTGCCCAGAAATGCAAAATACGACAAAGCTCAGGGACAGCTGAAGGACAGCAGGAGTGCATGTGCACAGCCCAGCCCCCAGAGCCACCAGGAAGCCTGGTGAATGTGCCGCAGCGCACTGGCTGTGAAGGGATGGCCTCGTGCTGCAAGAGGGCGGTTTCCTTCCTTTGGGATGTACTCACAGCCTCTGAGATCCATGAGTCTATAGATTCAAATGCAAGCACAGTGAGGAGATGCCTGTGTCCACAGCTGCTGTTCTCTTCCTCATCCTCTTCTTGGGTGGCCCTAGGGCTAACAGGGACTCTTGCTGTTAGTAAGGTGCCGAAGCCAGGCTACCTCCTCCTCTTTTTTCACCTGTTACCCTGTCTGTCAACGTACATTGCACACGCCCTACACAGGTATGCTGGGGGGAATCTCACGACATACTACATAAAAACGTGAGTCCTCCCCTCAGCTCCAGAATGCTGGCTCCACAGACAAAGGGTATCACTGTTCCACAGTACTCCAGAACTGTATTCTGCTTATTGTGTCCAACAAACCAACTACGTGAAGAATGCACTCAGTAGCCACAGCCAGCCTGCGTGCGGGGACAGCCCCGACGATAGCCACTTCTCATGTTTGTTCAGATATTACTGCACCAGGAAGCAAACATGCTACTTTACTTAAAGGGGAAAATAAATCTCTACCAATAAGCTTGGAGTGGCAGAGGAAGCAGGGTTTCAATGCTGCATTTGCACCTCACTGCCTACCCAGCTGTCAGTAAGGTCTGAGCTCTCTGTGACAGGCTGCTGCTCACCTAGAGTGAGGTGTGGGCCCAAGTCCAGGGGTGGCTGTCACACGGTGAAAGGGAGAGGGCAGCTCCTTGTTGAGCTGTCTGTCTCCAGGTCTGTGTGCCAGAACCGAGGCCTTGCAGCTTGCAACTTATGCCCCCAGTGGCGGACACAGCTCTTGGCAGGTGGTGGGTGCTCAACAAGGAGATCTTCCGATTACCACGAGTGACCAGCAAGCAGGATGAAGAGAAAATACCCAAACCAGACTTGCTGACATGGGGCCACTGTGCTGGGACCAGACAGGGCGGGTGGGAAGGCTGGGGCAGGGGTGGCAGGGTGGGGTGGGGCTGAGCGAGGAGGGCTGGGAGCACTGGGTGGGGGGGGTTCTGGGCTCAGGGGGTGCAGTGAGGGATTGTTGGGTGTTGGGTGCCTCAACCTCATCATTTCCACCTCTTTTCTGGAACAGTTTTACTTGAGTAAACGTCAGGGAAAATGAAAAGTTCTCTCCTGACTCCTTTCTGTCCACTACACCTTTTGAGCATTAAAGGGCCCTTCCCTTCTTAAGCTGCAGCCCACCTGAAACAAAACAACCAGACAGTTCCTAAATACCAACAGTGCAGAACTCAGCCACAGTCTGGACAGTTCCTGTGTTCAAATGTGAAAGCTATGAGGCCTGAAAGCCTAGCGTGGCCTATTTACCAGGCTGATGGCTTTTTCCAGCTTAGCCGTAGGGTCCGTCACACTGAGGGGCCACCTGCTCCACTCCCCTATACTGCTCAGCTTTTTGCCAAACATGAAACTCACAGCACCCCAGGCCCAGCCCTCTGTGCTGGGAGGATGCATTTCCATACAGCCCGAAGGCTTCTGGAGCTGGCTGCTCTACCCTTCCTGCACTGCACACCCTGAATCTATCTTTCTTTTCCTTCTATTTTCCTGAGTTGAGATCTTTCTGTACTGCTCAGACTGGCCTCAAACTTGGAACCCTCCTGTCTCTGCCTCTCCTCCGAAAAGTTCATATTACAGGCATGAGTATCAGGTCCAGACTCAACAGCATTTCTGAAATGGCATTGAAATATGAGGTGAATTTCACAAGCCCCTCCCAACACACCTGCTCTTTGCTAACCTAGACCCCAGTTAGAAGAATTTCTTTGACCTGCCAAACTACACCCACTTTGTGTAGGGTACTAGGGACTGAACTCAGGGTCTTTGCACTGTGCTGTAGCCTTAGCCCTTATAGTTTTTATTTTGAGATGTGCTCTGGATAAATTACTAACTTGCCCAGCCTGCGCTTTAACTTTCAGTCTTCCTGGCTCAGCCTCCCAGGGTTCTGCGATCACAGGTGTAGCCCAGCTCTTCAAGCCCTTTTAAGAGTGTCAGACTCTAGCATTTTTGTTCACTCTCTACATAACTGTCTCTAGAACAATGGTTCACCTTCCAGTGAGCCACAGTTGCCAGCCAGTACTTGTGTCTGCAGAAGTCTCCTGGGCACCTAGTCAGGAGACTAAGTAAAGTCTTTCCACTGGGATCCAAGCCCCTCACCAAGCTGGCATCCACGCACTCAGCTCCTGGCACTGCTCAGGCCTCCCTGCCCACCCTGCAGCACCCATGCATCTCACCAGCAGCCCTGAGCCCCACTGCAGACTAGGGTCCTCCACTGGGCTGCAGGGGCAGGCCATGGCTGGCCATCTGCCAACCTCCTGCCCTGACCAGCGTATTCGCCCACTCAGTCGTTCCACACAGGCAGCCTCAGAGCTGCGAGCCCCCAGTGTGCGGTGCTCTCAGGCCCTGGGCTGACTCACGCTCTGGGTCTCTGATTATTCACACAGTGGTGTCTGCACTCTGAGTTTACTGTGCATGTAGAAGCTCACTGGACTGCTCGCAGGAGCATATCAAGATTGCCTCCACACGCCAATTCTCTACGATGACTGTGATCACCATGTGCTACAGTTATATACTAATAAAAATAAAAACTCAAGGCCAGTGAGATAGTTCAACAGACTAAGGGTCTGCTTAAGCAAGCACAGGGACGGGGGTTTGATCCCCAGTACCACAGGCTGCGCCAGCCCTGACGCTGAACACACTGAGCCAGCCACCGAGTCCGGGCATGGAGGCACACACCTGTAATCCCAGCTCTGGGAAGGCTGAGAACAGGATCACTATGAGTCGGAGCTGCATAGTGAGACCCTGTACCAAATACATTAAAAAATAATAATAAAATTCAAAAAAATTAAAACTCACAAGCACACACAAATAGGAGATGCGGTGACAGTGGGCACCCACTTGGAGACCTCCCACAAAATCATTCCACAGTGCACAGCACAGCCCTTCCCAAAGCTCTGGGAGTGGGTGAGCACAAAGACACCTCTGGAAAGTACTCAAAGAAAATGTTTTGTCCAATACAAGGAAATATCAGTCTGAAAGTCTGAGGCTCCCCACCAAAAGACACACAGAAAAGACGGAGAGAACATCTTTCAGGGATGAAAGGAAGGCTCACCCAGCTACTATATATGTGTGATACAAATATTGAGGCCCAAACAAAAATAAATACAAAAGTTAATGGAAGGAGAAGAAAACTCACAAGCACTTATCACTAGAAAACTTACCACAGAAATATGCAAAAGGAATTTCTTTCTTTAGATTGAAGGTAACAGGAAAGGGCAGAGTGTAACTCTAGGAATAAAAGAGGAAATGAATGCTGATTATTTGGATAAATGAGATTGATTATTCTTCTCTCACATTCACATATGGGGTAAGAGCAGAAAGATTCACAAATCCTGATCCCAAAAGCTTTCAAGCTATGCAGCTGTCATGCAGGCAGGACCCCTGCTCCCCAGAGTTCAGGCTCTTCTGATCCGGGACCACGCCTGACAGCCCCTGGGCGCAGCACCTGCAGCTCTCACTGGCCTACAGCAGCTCACTCACCCTTAACTATCTCCAGAGGAGGGCAGGAAAACTCAGGGGACCCAGAGGGCAAACCTGCAGCATTTCTCCAACTTTTGTACCTGTTCCTCTGGAGTGGCAGAGGGACCTTCCTCCTAAGTAGCAAAGCATTGCAAGCTGCCTGCCTTCCAGTTTTTCCCTCTCAGGCTTTGTGTTCCAGCAACACAGCACTACTTCCACAGGGACTGTGGAGTAGTTGGCTGCTCTGTGTCGGCCTGCTTTTGGAAAAGAAGAAGTCCCACATTCTCTCGCAGCTCTAAGGGCAGTTCCTCAGGCTAGTTTTGTGCCTCAGCCCTATCCCCGGCCTCACGGCTCAGGAAGGGAGGTTTAGTACTTGGCTGTTTACAGAGGTAGAGCTCTTGGCTCCCCTAGATTGGATCTTATAGTATTACCACAGTGACCAGCTTTGCATCATGGTGACCAGCAGATCCTAAAACACAAAAGTAATAGGAACAGTAATGAGAACTGTTACCTAGACAACTAACAGAATCCGAACTATAAGGGCTGGCAGGGCGCATTTGCTGCTCCATTTTCTCCTTCCTTCAGTTTCCAGGCATATCTTTGCTGGACACATTCCATGGGATCTTTGGAGATGAGCCAGGTAAGCCAACCCATGTACCAACTTTTCCCTTTCTGGACACAAAGTAATGCCCCTGGTTCCCAAGGTTCATAGCAATGCGATTCTATCATACGGCATGATATTCAATATCCAAAATGTGTTTTCCCACAAGTGACCGTAATGGAAACAATCATTGCTTTCAAGACAGGTTTCCTATCACTGTGTGGTAAGCGATGCCATTAGAGGTTGACCTTGAGCACCCTGTCTGGTAGAACAGTGGCATGTTCGTTTTGTTTTGTTTTTAGAAAATGGATGAGAATTCCTTTCAGGAATCAGTGTTTCTTGCAGTTATTACAGTGGTTAAATGAAAACTGAGCACAGAGCATACCGTACTTTAAAAATAAGTAAATAACACCAATAGGCTTAATGGTCTACTGCAGCCATTCCCAATGACTTTCAGATATGTTGTTTCTTGGACTTATTTCTTTAGAAAGTATGTTAACTCTCTTGTTAAAATTCTATTTTTTTAATTCCTTAAATTATTTATAGAAATGAGCCAATTTTTATTTATGAGATACCTAATATTCAAATATAAAAAAGCTATGTAGGGGCCGGCACGCTTGGGCAAGAGCAGGGACTGTGGTTCAATCCTTGACACTACATGCTGCACCAGCCCCATCGCCAAGGCAAGCTGAGCCAGCGAGAGTCAGGCCTGTAATCCCAAAGCTGGGGAGGCTGAAAACAGGAGGATCACTATGAGTTACAGCTGCATGGTGAGACCTGTAGCAACCAAATATATTTTTAAAAAATCTATCTAGAGAAAATGCTTGATCTTAAATGAATGTGGAATAAACAGTGATTTATGAGAGTAATTGGAATCCCTGAGGAAATTATTTCATTACTCTATCCATAAAAAGCTTCTAAAAAATCTAAAATTGTGTGAATGTTAAGTTTCAGTGTATTTCCCTAGGCAGAGATTCCAAAGCTTTTATCAGATGCTCAAGTAAAGAATCCTATAACCTTGAAAAGATTTTTTTTAAATACTAAATTATCACATCTGTTATAATCCCACTGTCACAGGAAAGATGAGCTCAACTCTAATTATATATTCCAGTGACAAGAATCTCCTGTTTGTGGGGAGCAGCTGGCTATTTTCATATTTTATTGTTCTGAGGATCCTGATCCTAATTCTCTCTCTATAAATTCTGATCAGCCACAGAGCCATCCTCCAGAGTCACACACACGTGCCCTGTCCTGTCCCTACTGCATTTCAAACTGTGACTGGTTTTCAGACTGCTGTCCTCCTACCTGGCTGCCATCCTACCTTCTCTGGCACCTGCCATAAATCTTCAGCCTCTCTACCCTAGCATGTCTACTCCCATCTCTCAGCTGACACCCAGGCCACTGACTCCCCCAGCCCTCTGCATGGTCCAACAATCCCTGGCTTTTTTCCTCTGGTTCTGTGCATTCTGCATTGGTGATTGATACTACATTCACTATCTCAGGAAGAGCTCACTGTGTTGACTTAAGGTGAACTTGCGGTTAACTCAAATTAATATTTTGTTTTATTTTCTTCCTCTATGTATGCTGTCTCTATCATCTGTTCTACCATTCATAGTCCTCCTACTCTACGCAACAGTACGTTTGAAGAACATACTATAAGATTTTGCTATTATCTTTATCATACTAATCACTGGTTCTGGCTGGGGTTCTTAGAGATTCCCAAGTTCTACCAAGCCCAAATTTTAGCCATTATCCTCCATCCCTACCAGGTTCACACTCTCTTTAGTTGGCATTTCATGTAGACCAATGCCTTATTCAATGTGTAACCCTTACCACCCATGAAACAGATGTTCACAAAAAACCTGAAATAAACAACAGAAGGAAGTCAGTGAGAGGACTGATAGACACAGGTTCAAACCATGGTGGTGCCACTCACTGGCTGTGTGACATTAACTTATCACACTCAATCTCCCCTCCCCCATCAGCATAGTGGAGTAAATAACCACACGGTCTGCAGTGAGTAGTAATGAAGATTCAATGCTGAAAGTCCAGGACACATTATAAATGTTGTATAAATTCCACAGGGATCTCAGCTTATGTGCATACCTCTAATGTACATATGAGAATGGACATATAATGCACATAGAAGAACCATATCAGGAATGAGTGTATGGTAAACATGGAAATCCTCTCAGAGGCCAACAGAACTACTAGGTTATTTTCCCCCAGAGCTATACCAACACTTGAGAAAGGGAACAAAAGCTCCGACCCTTCCTGAGCTGCGAGTGAAAGGTTTTTATCATCTATCTCCTTATCTGCACACTGCTTTCTCTGTCGCTCAGATTGGATGTTTCTATTATTTAAGTTCATGGACACTCTGTCCTCTCTGGCTCATGCACTGAGTTGTTTTCATTTAGTTCTTGGTTATTGTGTCCTTCCGTTCTAAAAGTTCCCCGGGAGGCCCCATTATAGCCTTTCCTTCTTTGGTGAGCGTCTTATTTCTTTGTTCCAGCTTTCTAGTTTATTGTTCCAGGGGTAGTAATTGGTTACTGAGGTTTTCTGGTGACAGCTGCTTTAAAATCTCTTGTCAGGAAATCCTCTGATTGTGCTGGTGACTCTCTTTCATCCTCATCTTCTGGGTTCTCCACACAACAGTTGGTTTTCAACAGAAACCTGGACATCTTGGGTACTATGTAAGTAGATCACAGATGGTATTTAAATTTCACAGTGGTGAAGAAAGGTGCTGCCTGCTCAAGGTGGATGGGCATGACGCGGGGTCACCCTCAGTCTCCTTGCTGCTGAGCAGTGGGGAAAACCCCGAGTGTCTCGGGTGGCCCCCGGGACTACTCCTGCAGGCACGCAAGCCCGCCTTGCTGCTCCTGGGCCCCGACAGCGCACAAGGGCAAAGGTCTCAGCTTTTGCTGAGTGAGGCCTCAGAGTTCCATGGTGCTTGGCTGGACAGAGCGGTCACTCTCTGTGCGTTCTGTGTCTTGCTGGGCTGTCCTTCTTCTGGCCCCTTGGCGAGAGCACACAGCCTTCCGCAGTGCTCCTGTCTGCATCTGCCGGTGTCTCCCAGCTGCCAGCTGCTTTAGCATCGAATCTCACACAGAGGAAGAGAAGGGAAGCTAAAGAACTAACTGCTGTGTCCTTCCTCGGGCCCCGAGGTCCCCACAAAGTCCTCCTTCTCTTCCCATTTCAGAGATGTTTCGTATTTATTTTATATGTAGCATTTAAGGTTTTTAGCCGTTTGCAGCGATACGAGTAGCGGAAATGCGTCTACTCCATCCTTTTAGATCATTCACTTATTTCTAGAAGTCTTGACCCTGCTGAGCTCTCAGGCTGCCCCGCCCCATTAGCCCAACCCTGAGGGCAGCAGGCTGCCGACCTCAGCTCAGGGCCCTCTGCTGAGAGGCAGCCTATTCAGAGCACCTTGCATACAGGCCTAGACGGCTTCCACACTGACTCCCCAGTCCTGAGCACCGCGCTAGAGTAGACCCCACCCACCATCTGTCACCCAGCCAGCCTGGGCACACCTGAGCCCGGCTCCCACCACAGAGCTCTCGTCAGGCCCCAGGAAACGGTGGGTCTAACCTCATTGCCCTCTCAGGGCCAGACCTCCTGCCCTGGAGCAGCAGAACGGGCTGTCCACACTTCCATCCGCCCTTGTTTTCCTGCCATTCCCCAAAACCTCACCGAGCTCCAGCAAACCACCAGCGCTTTTATTAAACGCTGAGGCTGAGGTAGCATGGCTCTCTTTCAGCTTGGTTCCCTGGAATCTCTTCTGCATCTGGCGTGAGTGACTGATCAAGGTTCCTATTAGCAGCGCCTTCCAGACACCTGCTGTCTACATGCTCTACGTCATGTCACCTCCTTTGGTCTTTACAGCAGCCCTTTCAGATAGCAGCACTGGACCCGTGTCCTATAGGAAGAAATTGAGACAGGAAGCAGTCATATGGCTTGCCCATGTTGATGAGATAATCATGTGTTCAAAACTACATATTCGTAGGCTCCATCCTGAGTACAAACTGCTAAATTATCATGGCTCAGATTCCACATGGCTGAATCCCAAAATCAACAGCTTACCTTCCCAACAACCACTTCTTCCTCTTTCTTCCCTGCCCCAGACCTGGATACCTTTCCTGTGCACACAAGGGGGCCCAATTCAGCTCCTTGTATGTCACAGAACCTGACCCTCAAACTCCATCCCTAGCAAAAGTCCGAAAAGCCTCAGCTTGGGTCAGAGGATCCCCCATCTCCCTGCCATCAATCCTCTCTGTGTTCTCCTCAATGGCAATAAAGGCCTTTCCCTCCCTTTCACTTCTGCTACTCTGCAGTGCTAAAAATCTAACATGTACATCTGGTTGCTCAGTTAAGGCTCAATGCAAACCAGGGCATCCTGACACCTGCAGTGCTGCACCAGTAAGGTAGTTGTCACTTGACTGCCAAGTGTTCTAAACCTGGTACCACAGGCAAAGGCACAGAGCTTGAGGCTTATGAAGTCCAATAACTTGCCTGAAGGTATTCAGCTAGGGTTGGGCCGGAGCTCCTGCTAAATCCTTGGCCCTCTGCTCTTCCTAGTCTACATAATCTCTTTCAAAAAGCAATTTATTCATAGCTTCTCTTCTAATTTTCTAAGTCGATACCAAAAATCCTGTTCTGGTCTCTATGCATGTAGCTATAGGTGCCAAGCAGAGATTTCCAGTCAAATGGGCTCTTGTCATTTCAGGCCCCTTATGATTAAAACTGGGTTCATCATCCTCACTCCCCACACCGGTGTCTGCTTGCACCCTCTACAGCACTGACTTTCTCCTTGCTTTTGAGGACACAGGATTCTAGAACCATCCGTGGTTCACTCCCCACCCCCCACCCCCGCCATGTGCTACCTACCAAGCCTACTGAGTGCTCCTACTGAAGCCACTCGTGTTTCCTCCCAGGCACCTCCCTCTACTTAGTTCCACGGTTACTCATTCAAAGGCTTGAACTGGATGCTCTAGGCTCAACCATCTTTCAGTACAGCTCGAAGGCTTCAGG
>PVKA01023732.1:0-29142 GCA_004027165.1 Ctenomys sociabilis | reverse complement strand
TGACTATGTATAAGGCACTACATTTTGTGTTGAGGTTAGGACTGTACAAAATAAGGTTAATATTGTACTGAGGTTAATATTGTGCAAAATAAGCTCACTGTATCTTCATACATAGTATCCTTTGCCATCCACAGTTTCATTTTCTTCAGTTTTAGTTACACATGACCTACAGTGATCTGAAAACACCACGTGGAAAATTCCAGAAATAAATTATTCATAAGTTTTAAACTGCATGCCTTCTGAGTATCATGATGAAATATCCACCACCCCATTCTACTCCACATGAATAATCCCCTTGCAATGGCTGATTCATTGTGTCAACTTGAGTGGTTTAGAAACTTAACTAGGTAACTCAGCAATGCTAATTCCTCTGGTATGAAGGACCCACCCTAGGGCAGGGAGCCTGCACACATTATAAGGAAGGAAAAGAAGTGCACTATCTTCTGCCCACCATGAATGGTTGCCCCTCTGTCATGCCACCTTGCCTTGGAATCAGCTGACTATGGACTGAAATGTCTACAAACTGTGAGCTAAATAAATCTTTCCTCTCTTAATTTTGGGGTCAGGTATTTTCTCCCAGCAAAGAGAAAAGTTGCTAAGACACCCCTTTTCCAACGTATCTGCACTGTATATGCTACCTACATATTAGTCATTAGCATTCTCAGATTTCCTAGCAATTGCAATAGCACCTCAGGGCTTTGTTCAAATGACATTTAATGGCCCCAAAGCATAAAAATAGTGATTCTCGCAATCCTGAATGACAGAGAAAAATTGTAGATGCTTTCTTTAAGTGAAAAGATAAAACACACAACAGAATATTTTGAGAGAGAAGCCACAATCGTGAAATATTTATAATATTGTTATAATTTTTCTTTCAGTGTTTTACCTTTATTAGAAAGTGAGGTAAGGGGGGCACCCTGCTCCGTGATGGTGACCCACCACTCATTCACAAGTTAAGGCTCCAACCAGCAAGAAAGAGGCCAGTGGCTGCAACCCCAAAGACGCCCAGCTCTCTGAGTAAACTTGGCCTGAATGTGTGCAGCAGCTGTTTGTGCAGGCATCGTAGAAGGACAGGAGGCTTTGGAGGAAGTCACACGGCACACCTAGGCAGCCGGGCACACGGGCGTCCAGCACTTTGACCTTGTTGGCCTACTTGTCTGTGAAGCTGACCTGTAGCTAGTTGTTCACAAGCAGGCACCAAGCAGAGGCCATCTTTCCCAGCTGCTCGAAGCAGCCCAGGCTGCAGTAGGCCACGCTCACACCAAGTGCCTTTCTGTGAGGCTCATAACACACCTGCCACTGATAGTGGTCACCACCATCAATCAGCATGTCCCCCAGTACTGTGCAGGACTCAGCTGTGAACCAGTCCTGTCCCCCACACCTGAAGGGATCCTATTGGGAGATGGGGTACCTCTGGCTGGGGAGTTGACAGGAGATGCTATCCACTCCTTGCCCTCTTTCTCTTGAGCCCTGATGTCCTACACCTTTCTGCCCATGGTGTCCCACTCCACAGCAAGGTCATCCACTCACAGGTTCTGGTGAGATGTGGACGCATCCAGGCAGAATATGAACATTGGTGTCTCCAAGGTCACCGACACCAAGAACTCGCCTGCAACTGCCTTGTTACAAACCTTAACACAGAAGTTCATGTACTTCATGTCAAATTTGAAACCCATCAGGATGTACTCTGCGCCAGAAGCCCTCGACCACCATTCACTGCTGTTTCTCCTTGAGGCCTGGGGCCCTCGAAGACTGATCCTCCAGTACGCCAGCATGTAATGGTCAATCTTGCTGTCCTCATCTGGCATGCGCCACACCAGGGTCACACAGTTATCTGCCACCAGGCACTCAGCTAGGTTGATCACAGGGTTGCCATGCACAGGGAGAAACCTGAGGGCCTGCAGCATCCGACGCTCTTGAACAAAGCCCACCATGAGGTGACTCATGTTGTCGCTGACCTTCGCTTTCTGTGATAGCCAGAAGGCAGGAGCCCTTGGCATACCATCTTTGATTTGCTTGGCAGCCTGGTGGAAGTTCTCACTTCAGCAGCCTTCAGGGTGTGGTTCGGCATCTCCAGCAGTTCGTCGGAACTCCTCAGTGCCCAGGTGCAGGCAGACAGCTGGTTCTATAGTCATAGGGGCAGCTGGCGCAGTCCTGCTTTATCTTCATGAGCATGCCTTCCTTGAGCTCCTCCAGTACACACAGGAGGGACTGCAGCTCCTCTTCTTGGTCCTCTTGCACCTTGGCCAAGTTTGCCAGCAATATCTGCTGGACCTCTTCATTTTTCACAGCCAGGAGGGTGGAGATCTTCCGCAGAGCCTCCCTTCGTTCTTCCATAGCTGCAGCCCCAGTCACTCCAGCCCAATCTGCAGGCCCCATTGGCTCAGGAACCCCCAAGCCACCCTGACTGCTGCCGGTAGCCACTGGCCTATGGAGTCCTTGCTTGCTGCCACCCGCCGCTGCGCCCCTGATCAGCGCTCCATCACTCGGTGCTGCTACTGTTGTTTTAATTATTGTTACTGTTAGTCTCTTTTGCTCCTTAATTAATAAAGCTTTTGTTTTTAATTTTACTTATTTATTTGTTATGGCATCTTGCTACACAGCTCAGGCTCAAGTGATTCTCCTGTCTCGGCCTTCGCGACACTGGGATTACAGGCATGCGCCACCAGGCTCAATTTCAGTGGCCAACACAGTGCACCAGGGATTCTGGGGCTGATTCAGCATATGCTACTGGGGATCAAAGCCGGGTCCTTATGCTTTCAGGCAGGCGCTTAGACCACCTGAAAGCGACCTATATCTCCAGCCCTAAACAAACCCTTATCATCACTATATACATAGAGATAAAAGCCATTCTACATACGGCCAGGTACTCCTGGCAGTTTCAGGAATGCGCTGGAGGTCTTGTGAGTAAAAGGCCTAATGCATTCTACCACAAAATGTTTACCAGGAAGAACTACTGGACTGTAATGTTGTTAAATTATCTACTGCTTTTTGTTGTTGTTGTTGTTGTTGTTGTTGTTGTTTTGTCTTTTTTGAGACAGGGTCTCATTATGCAGTTCAGGCAGGCCTTAAGCTCACTTTGTAGCTCAGGCTGGTCTCAAACTCACAACAATCCTCCTGCCTCAGCCTCCAAAAGTGCTGGGATTACAGGCATGCACCACCACGCCCAGCAATCTACTGCTTTTTGTTAAGCTTTCTTCCATGGTATTATCAAAATATATCACAGGAAATGACTCAAAAATTATTTTTATACCTGTTAAGCATATTAAGTATTGATTTGATATGCAATTCAAGCCAATAATGTCTGGCATGAAATATCTGGCCAGCATTGTTTTATAGTTAAGAAACTCAGTGATCATGCAAAGAAATGTTAATTACCCTGATCACTAATTGTGTACTGTATGCATGCATCAAATTACCACACTGAACTTATACCCAATAAATATGTATGATTATTATGTGTTGATTAAAATTTGTGTATATCTGTATATGCAAAGGATGATTTAAAAATAAGGCGATTGTTTAAATTTTAAAATTATTTCCAATAAAATACACATTGCCATTAATCCTCCTCAAAAATACTCCTCCTAACTTCAGTCACACTCATGCATTCTAGAAGCTTTGTTTCGTAAGTATCTTTACTGGGTCTGCTTCTAGTGACAGTGAATGGTGCTGCAAAAGCAGTCCCGCAGAAGGGCAGGCTTGTGAAAGCATCATGGCTCCTCCTTCACCTGGCACCCTGTGACTTACGGCCCTTGCCCCAAGACAAAGTGACCAGGAAAGACGAACACGTTGAACCAGTTCAGGACACCTAGTAGAGCAACTGGAGAACATGTCAGAAGGTGATAAGACTAGTGAGTGCATTTGAAATGAGTGTTTTGAGGGGGACTAACAGCAATTTTTCCGAAATATTTTTAATTTCAACACACACCATTATTTTCCTATCATGCTTGATATGCATATGTATAAAATATCAAAATACTGTGCATATATATATATATATACATATACATACTGTACATATTTATGCACATACATATATCCATATATTCATGAAGAAGGTCTGGTAAATTGTAGACCAAGCAGGTCACAGTAGTTATCCTTGAAACACAAATATAAATATCTCTTAATAACTCCACACTATCTTTAAAATTAAAAATAATAAAAAGAGGGAAAAATAAATTGATAGATTACAAATTCAGTGGATGGCTCTCTCTGTGTGTGCCTGGGTCTTAAGTTCACACATGTAGACAAGCTTTTGTGTCTCAGCTAACTTGAACATTTGGAGACTATTAAAGATTTCCCAGAAACTTCAGGCTCAGGGATTCTGTGCTCTGCGCAATGCCAAGGTTTTGAATATTAGTTTCTTCTTTTCAACATGACAGTTGTCCCAGCAGCTGGCTGATCGATGTCTCTGCATTGCACAGAGATTGATGCAGAATGACATGGAGCATATGCTGAGCATTTAGGCTAAGAATGAAGAATATTTTTTTTTCTCTCTTATCCTTTCCAGTTGTTTCTCTAATACTGCAGAGTCATCCTGATATTAGTCATTTTCTGGTGAAAATTTATATCTCAACCTCAGAATAAAAGAATAATGTCTTCAACATGAAATTACAGGTAAAGTAAGGTCAAAGAACCAAAAACATTTCTTATTATTTTTCACAAAACACCTACATTTTTCTGAAAAACAAAAATGTGTTTTCTCTAAAGATTGGCTTCTGTGTGAAAAAGTTTGCCAGAGAAAAATAACAAAATAGAAATATCATCCGAGCGTCTCCCTTAATAGCCTATATTTATAGTCCATCTATTTATTTAGTTAGCCCTTTCAGATGGAGAGTTTATAAAATATTCTGACAAGAAATGTTAGAAAGCAGTATGGGCCCTATAGAATTTAGGTTACATATAATTGGAGAAACACAAAAGCACTTACCAAACACTATTTCCCCTATCAGTTGCCATGTATTGAGTTTAAATTCCCACCACTTGTCACTGAGCTTCTAGTCGGTCTCAGTTCCTATGCAAAATAAGTTGCATCTGGAAATGATTGACTGCGACCTCTGAATATGACTGTAAAAATTCATTGGTTTGGGATTTCTTGGTTTCCTTTGAAAAGTGAAAGTTGCATCCCAAGGTAAAAGAAAAAGTAGGTTCTGCTAAGGAAAGTTAACACAATGATCTAGATGACAATAGGCCAAAGAGAAGGACCCCAGGAGAGCAATGGATGTCTGCTTAATTTTTGCAACAAAGGAAGCAAAAGGAAACTGACAGCATTAGGCAGTAGTAAAAGATTCGGCCTGAGATGCAGAGGAATGTCTAGCTCCAGTGGTGCGACCTCATCCTGGATAAGTCCCTTCCTTTGCATGTGGATGAGCTGCTACTACAAAGATACTGCACCATCCTGAAACTCTTGGGTTATGGTTATAAACAGATTGGCCTAGGTTCAGGTGATGGAAGCTAGCCCTGGCTCAGCTTGGCTCCAAGCTACAGAGAGGGCCAAGTCTTCCACATGTAGTTCCTCCTCCTTCCAGCAAAGGTTACCTGCTCTATGTTTTTCTTAGAGAGAATGGCAGGATGACAAGAAAGCAAGCCTTACTCTTTAATCCTCTTTTAAGCCTCCACTCATATCATGCTTGCTAACATGACAGTGGCCAAAGCAAACCACACGATGAAACCCAAGGGTAAAGGACAAGTTCTTCCCACAACAAAGCTGTGAGAGAAGCAAAGATATGATATTGCTAAGGGGAGAGAAAAAATGAAGGCCAACAACCCAATATACCACCAGCATGCTGAGCCTCCAATTCTACTTCCCTATAATGAAAAGTTTGCCTTGGTAGTACTTAAACTCTGGTCTTGTGTCCTTTGGGGAAACATTTCAAATATTCGATCCCCAGAGTGGAGTCGGGTTCTGAACACTGCATTGTTTCCTATTGCTCCTCTTCCAAGCAAGTGATTCTAATGCACAATACCTGGACTAGATGTCTCGAAGGCCATTTCCAATTTTTCAAAGTAATGACCAACTTACCCTACCATGCAGTTGGTCTGGGTGCTGCCCTCAGTGCAAGAAGAGAGCACCAGGTGCCCTGAATTTGCAATGCTACCTACCTGACAATGCAATTAACATAACCACCAGAGTGAAATCCTTCCCTCCCTCCCTCGCAATGTGAATAACTTGCAGTAAGTTAGGCACCTCTGCTTCCCACTGTGAAAGGTTCCCAGCCACTGTACCCCTTCACTCTGAGACATCAGGTTTCCCTGCCCACCTCCCTGCACCAAAGCAAACCCCTTAGCTGCTTCAGTATCCTTCCCTGCATTCCATGTCACCCCAAGATGACATGGGCTTTGTGATATTTTTAAGACACTTGCCTACAAAGAGATTTGTCTATTAATATAAGCAATATTAAAATTCCCATTTTATAAAGTCCCCTGCTTTTCAATTAGAAGACAGGTTAAAAAGAAAATCCAAATTGAAAAGAGAGGTAAAAGAGAGCTTTCCTTCCTGGGTCTTGGTAAAAGATAAATGTTGAAATGAATTTCTCATCTAATTATTCATTCCTGTTTATATATTCTTTAATGATATATTTCCATGGTTACCAGCGTTGTTAAATACTGCCTGTGTTTCATTTTGCTTTGATGCTATATGAGGTATTATGCCAGTAGGAGAGGTTCACTTTTAAATGAAAGATGTAATTGAGGCATACATTTGATCCAAGGTTGAGTGTTCTTAAGAGGGAGATAGTGACTGTGACATTGTTGCAGTTTGTGTAATTTTGTGTAGCTCTTGTCTTGATGTTCTGTGAGTGGGTCCCAGGCATTAGGGAATAAAGAAGGAAAATAAGGAAAAAGTGGGAGGGAGAAAAAAGGAAAGAGGGCCCTAAGCATGTTTAAATTCACATGTGCACTTCAGTACCACAATATATATTTGATTTGGCCCAACTGTCAAAGAGGGGAAGCTACTTTATATGCTCCCTCTCCCCCACCCCTTTCAGCCTCACATGTGCATAACAAGATCCGTCTTCCAAAACTAAGTAAAATATTCGATTAGTTTACCTCAGTGTAAAATTCCACAAGGGTGCCACCTTTACAGGGGCTCTTTCCCTTTTGGCCCCTAATTCTCACTGTACAATGAGTGGCTTTGGCCTCGCCAAGTTAGGTCCTGCATCCAAGGCAGGTCCTCTGGAGGTGCCCTGCAGGGGCAGCATAATCACTTCACTTGTGTATCAGCCCTCCAGCAAGTTCAAGCTCCTTAGAAAGCAGAGCTGTCTTTCTACCTTGTTATTTTCCTAGTAGTTGTCCATAGTACTAGAAGCTGACATAATATCCTGTCCAACCACCATTAGTGCAAATCTTGCCTCTCACAGAATTATGTAGAAGCACAGCATTATCTCTCCCAACTGTACTGTCCATACACACACATCATGATTCTTCCTTTCTATACCCCTTCCTTTATCTACACCTGTCAAGGATGGGCACTCCACTGTCATTCAACTAACTTAGGTGCTTGAACTCGACAACACAATCCAACACAGTCCAGCATTCCACAACAATAGTGAGTTATCTGGAGAACTTGTCGACCATAGCCATTTACAGCTCAGCTTAATATTATGGTCCCGTGATGTATACTTCATTTTTATACTTTTCTGCTGGATGGTTAAGACCTAGATAGAGCAAGATTTATATACCAACACAGGTACTTTATGTTTCTTATGAGGTCAGTGAAGTTCCCTCAGGGTTTATCTTGTAGTCCTGTACCTTATTCTATAGATAATTTGTCTGTGTCATCCATGTGGATGAGTCACAGCCAATGCTTGATCAGTTTGCTCTCTGTGAGAGCCTGAGAGAAAGTTATCTCTCCATGTGACTCTCCCTAGGCACACTACAGAACTTCAGTCTCCTCTGTGGCTCCATAATCTCCTTGTTCAGAAAATTTGGAGCTCACCTGAGTTTCATGATGTTGCAGTACAGGTTCTCCTATGTCCTGAGTCTTCACTGACCTTGAAAGGCTAGGGCCAAAATGTTGACTGGCCTGTGGCTCTTCTATTTCTCCAACTTTGATCTGTGAACTTAGGTTGTTAACCATCCAGAAGAAAAGCTGATTAGTATCCTGCGGCATATGCCATTCACTTTGCCTTATCAGACTCAATTGATTTTAGTTGTTGTTGTACGTTTCCTTTTGTATTTCTGCTTTTCGCTTGTTATACTAGAGTGACTATACGATATTTACATATGTGTGTCTGGTTTATTTCACTTATGAGTATATGTTCAAGTGGCATCCACTTCAGTATAAATGCTTCAAACTTATTCTTAATAGCTGAGTAATACTCCATTATATAGAAATACCACATCTTTTTCAGCCATTCCTCATAATTATTAAATCATTGAAGTAACTCAGGTATAAAAAATAAGATATTGAAATAGCTACACTCTCTTTCTTTACTGATAAAAGTCATATGCTATAATAATGTCTGTAAGTATAATATCATGTATGCACCTTCTATAATACCAAAACATTATGAAAACAGTTTGCAGAGTATTCATTTATCAAATCCATCTTGTCAAGGTATCTTAAAACTGTCCCATTGATATTTGCACTTCAATAAAACAAAAATAAAAAATAAAAAGGAACAGTGTATAATATTAAAAATAAATAAATAAAAGGATATTGCACTCCCAAACAAAAGAAAGCAGAGCTGTCCCAAGGGGCAAGGAGATTAATCCTCAGCCATTCCTGAAAGATATATACTTTGTGCTCTTCTTTTAAAAACATCTTTTTTACGCAATACTGGTTCAGTTTTGCATTAGTACCAGTAGGTGATAGAGACACCGAACCCATAAATGCAGTCAGCTATTTTTTATTTCTTTTCTTTGTTTCTGTCCTTAGAAAAGCTTTTTTTTGGTTCCTGACAATTTTTAAGGGAATAAAAAAAGTCACCCCTAAACTTCTTTTCATCTTCTCTCATTTGAAAATGATATGTGTTTTAGAGATTTAAAGCAATTTGAGCTTTCTTTTTCTTGAACAAATTTAACTCCAGCAACTTGATTCACAGGATACCTGTGGTTCTTCCAGTAGGTTGCCATAAGGTTATTTTGTTTACATAAAGATTTTTCCTTCCAGTTTAAATTTATGAACATGTTCTTGTCTTTGTTTTCGCTTGCCTCTGAAAATCAGAAATTGTTATGAGCATAACCAAATTTGGTAGTTTTATGGCTATGTTTTATATTTTCCATAGATTTTTATGGGTTATTGATTTACAAGCTTGCAGAGAAATTGAGGTCACTTTTCTTAGCTGCTGGAAATGTAGAATAACTACTCCATGAAATCATGAAAATTTTTAAGCTGTGTTCACCCAAGTATAAGATAATCTGTAAAACTAAAAGCCTCTAATGTTTTTATTTAAGTTCAGCCATCCTTTCAGCAGTACTGAATACCAATTAAAAATAAATTTTCCTCTTTCCTTGAATTCAAATACAATCATTTTCTTCACCATTTTTTTAAGGCTGCCAAGTCTACCTGTACCTAGATTGAATAATTTGCTTTCTCATAATAACTTCCTGCCTTCCAAATAATGATATCCTAGAATTCAAATGTCAGCCTTTAACATGTGCCCTTCTGTAGGATTACCTTAAGATCGTAAAGTAGACATCAAGCTCACCTACTTCAATTAAAGTAACCTGAGATGACACTACGTGTAACAGAGCTTAAACTAGGAGTCAATGATCTATGAGGGACAGTAAATGCCAAAAAGTGCTGGATGAATTATTTTAACTCCAAACCTAAAAATATAAGAAGCACCATAAGTTGTATCCAGGCCTTCATTTCAGCCCCTTTATTCTTCATCAAGGGGTGGTTGGCCTGCTACAGCATTCATAATCTGAGGCAAATCAGACGTAACCAGGGACCCAATATAGAAAAATTTGATCATTAGTCCTGCATGTTTCTTGAATATAGCACTTTACTTCATTTCATTTCAAAGCACTGAAGTCATGGTTTGTTCTTGTTTTTACAAAATATATGGAAACATATATATGAAATGTATATACATATGTACAAATATATATTTTTGACAAATCAAATGCATTGTTTTCAGATTCAGTTATCCCCTCGGAAACATCTTGGGGTGACATGATGAAAAACCTTACACATATAATTTGCCTTCCCCCAAACAATTTTTTACAAAGGGTCGACTTTTAAAATACAAGGTCCTCAGGGAGGAAGAGATGAACTACAGACAAATGAGAAAAGATAAAAGTGTCTGGTTAGAAATTGCGAAGAGTTTGGAGCACACCAAAGGCAAAAGGAGCAGCAGTTGCATAATAGACTTTCCCCCACTGAATTCCAAACAGACTGTCGCCGCTGCTTGAACTAGACGCCACCACAAGTCCTGTTCCGTGGAAGGCAACTTCCAAGATGTACCGTTCCTTTGTTGGGCGGTCCTATTAAAACTTCCCCGAGCCAAGTATTCACCTTCTGTCCTCTCGAACTCTGGGCAAGAACTCCTCGTACACAGAACCTTATCACGGTGTCTGACAAGACATTTGTGAATCTGTGTGGCCTCAGGGCTCAGAGGATGGGGCTCTATTTGAGATTTTTTTTTTTTAAAGGCTTAGCATCCCAGCTCATGAAGAAGTTCTATGTGATGGAATAGCATGCTGTAAAGACTGAGTTTCCTCTCATCTGTAAAAGGGGATAATGCCTGCTTTTCATGTCATTTTCAACAAATCAAAATGATGATTTACCGATAGCACTTAGCCAAAGCACCATTCAATTAATGACTTTAGTAGATGTGCCCATAAGCCAAATGGAGCCCACATAGGCAAAGCCTAGCACATTACTAGCTAAGAACAGAAAGCTAGTCCATGAACCTAGTTTTGTCCTCACGTTAAACGCATTCATATCCCTTCAAATTCCCCAGTACACATCTCTTAAGGTGTAGCCCTGGCTTTTCCACTGAAAGTTATCTCCCGTAGTAGAGCAAGTGTTAAAACAGGGATGGCATTGGGAGCCAGGTCACCTGACCCTGCTGTTACTTGGCTCTGTGCACTGCTGTATCTTTATCTTGAAACCAACAGTCAAGAAATGTATCTTTTAAAAGACAGAGGACAGAAATCCCTAACTTCATTGGACTAAATGAAGTGTAGAGGTAAAATGTGCAATAAAAAGATCCCAAACTGTTGACATTTATCACTAAACACAAGGGCTCAAATTCATTAGTAATACCCAATTGTGCTGATGAAACAATTGCAGGTAAGGTGGCTATTAATCCCTGTGATACCTTTCAGTGACTCATTTTAAGTTATCAAGAATAATAACTCTGTGGCATCCAAAGAGTCTGGAGGTTGCTGAAACCCACATTTGTACGTCTGAGTTTCTATCAGCTGGTATTTCTCTAATGTGCAAGTTGAAAATTATGCAGGGTCTTTGAAACAAGAATATAATTTAAATTCTATTTATAACCTATATGTACTTTTCCACTGAATGAGCTAAATGAACCTAAGAATATTAGAACTCAAGCTCTCCTACCATGAGGCCTTTCTTTTCATTGTTGTGAATTTTTCTCATTGAGACAGGTATGCAAGTTGGTAACATATCTAAATCTAATGAGAAACCAACAGACAACTCTCCACAAGAATATAACACAAGCATATACTGATGAAAACTAAAAGCCAGAAAAACTAAAACTGGTCTTACTTGTAACCAGCCAGTGTAAATGACCCAAGCTTTTTTTTTTTTTTTTTTTTTTGCAGAACCGGGGATTGAACTCAGGCCCTTGCACTTGCCAGGGAAGCACTTATTTCACTGTGCCATCTCCCCAGCCCCTAAAAGTTTAGAAGTGGTTTTTTGTTTGTTTGTTTGCTTGCTTCCTTTTTTTCTTGCTGGCTCAAGATGCCTTCTTGAGCAAGTCCTTACCGGCAAGTCCGGTAAGGCTTGAGGATCTGGGGATGGAACCTCAGCATCCCGATTACTTTGTTCAACCAGTCACTTAAATGACTGAGCTCCTGGGCAGGCCCCTGTATATGAGGGATATTCTATTTCACATCAGTGTTGTTCTGCAGAGAATCTTGATCTGCTTATATTTTAATGAGGTTCCTGTTAACATTAGAGTGAAATTCTAGTTGTCCTTGGAGATAGCAATAAGATATAATAAAAAAAGAAATTAATGCTTGATCTTTTTCTCGCAAGAACTTACAATCTATCAGAAGAATGAAAACTTGCTCAGATTAAGAGAAAACATTGGCTTAAGAAGCTTAACGTTGCCTCTTGCTTCTCTCTCTAACTTTGTGACCTCAGGTGAACCCCCAGAACTCCGAAGCCTCGCTTTCCTTAATTATAAAGTCTAGCGGTTAGGCAACGCTATCTTAGATACCTTCCGTCTCTTCAGTTTCATGCTGAAAGAACATAGAATAAAAGTTTGCTACTAAATATAAATGATTAAAAATATAATGCTGGGTAAATTTTTGGTTTTAATTGAAATATCATTTATATAAAATCCCTAACCCTAATCCTAATCAGACTCAGTAGGGTAGATATTTACACACACATATTTATATGTGGATATATGCACATATACATATTCTAAGTCTATTGCACATACAATGCAAAATTAAATTAAAATGTTTTAGATTTAAAATATTTATTAAGGCTATTTTTAAATAAGAAAAATTCCAAAGTAGACAATTTAAAAAGCTATATACAAATCTGCTTACCTTGGTACAAATAACCTGGTCATATAATCTTTAGTGATTTCCAGACAAAACAAATAAAACTTAAATATTTCACTTAAAATTCATGAAAATATGTGTAACTTTCACATCACTGAGTTGACAGGCTGTCTTAGTTACTCTTCTCTCGATGCTGGGACAAATACCCAACACCCAAAATGAAGGAAGGAAAGGTTTATTTAGCTCACAGTTACTGGAGGCTTCAGTCCGTACTCGGCTGGCTCCAAGGAGAGGGGCACATGGCAGAGGGCAGCAGTATATGGTGGCCGAACAACAAGAGTGCAACAAAGAGCAATAGCTAAAGACGGTCTGTCTCTCTCTCTTATATTACATGCAGGCTCTCTGCCCCAGGCTGGGGGAAGTACTCACACCTGTAATCCCAGCCTTGGATCATACATAATCCCAGTGGATCATGAGTTAATCACAAACTCTAGAAGTCCCCACCCCATGACTACATGAGGCTTTGGGGGGACAACTAGACACAAACCATAACACAGGCCTACTAGAAAAGCTACAAATACTCCCTTACATTAGGAAAATACAAACTTAGAAATGTCTCATAAACAATCTCCCATAAAGACAAACTAATATTTCAGAGTTAAAATGCAACCACAGGGAGAGGGCTGACAACCCATTATTACATCATCAGAAAAATATTGGTTCTACGGACTGCATGAATGATAAACAGTGAACGAAAAGTCTCACAGTAAGAGGTTTAGGTACACGAATATATAGTAATTCTTAGCTAAGATATTTAGAAAAATTTGGTATAAAGTTTCAAGAAACAGCTCTTCTGAATTAAACCAATATTTACTTAGAAGGATTAAATTTGAAAAATATTGCTTATCAAATTTTACCCTCCCATTCTCTACTAAATTATAGGCGCCTTTCAATATTTTACCATTTTTAATATAATTGCAAAGGGTTACACTAGTCACTAAATACTAAAGGTATTCATCTCAGTCAGTTATATTTTCAAGTAAATTTCCTTTGAACTTAATAACATTCACACTGAAAATAAAATAACACAACCATAAATGATATTGAATCACTGGCATCTACTTATCTGAATGGATTTTATGATGATTAAAGGAAATGGCACAAATAAAAGCATTTATCTTGATGCTTTTTTATTTGCCTTTCTAGCATATGTAAGGCTTGGTAAATAGAAATGGATTATAGGAAAGATTCACATTTCTATTTATTATTATTTAAATATTAGGGTAGACTGAATGATGCAACACATAGCTCCAAATTTTTGGTAATATAAAGAATAGAATTTGATTTCTCACTCACACTGGAGTTCGATGTAGTAGGTATCCCCAATTGGCTCTGCTACGGTTAGGGTTTGCATCTAGAAGTCCTCCAAAGTTTTGTGCACCCATAGGGGAGGCTATGGGGAGGTGACTAGATCCTGGGAGCTTATAGCTGACTCGCTGTCCAGTCAAGAAAGCTGGGTCTCTGGGAACATGGCCTGGATAAACCTCTTCCCTACTCCTCTTTTGATATCTCTTGCTCTCTTGGCATGAGCTGTTCCTCCTGCACCATGACCCTGTGCTCTGCTGCCCTGCCTCAGAGCCTGCCAACTATGGACTGAAACCTCTAAAAATTATTTGGGTCAAATAAACCTTTCCTCCTTTAAAAGGGTGCTGGTCATGTGTCTCAACAATGAGGAGGTAACTTAAGACCCCTGTCATCCTGCAGTCAGCAGCTTGAGCCCTCACAGCTTCTACCAGGTAGCTCCATCCTCCCCCACACCCTGCAAGAACTTTCTTCAACCAGCAGATGGGGAAAGAAAATAGATCATGCTAAGTAGGGTTTCTAGGAGAGACATAGAAAAAGTTCATGTCACTCATGCCCATAGTTCAGCAACCAAGGTCAGTGACAAGCAAAAGAAACTGGAAAATCCCTGTCAGGTATCTAGAAAGTAAGATTACAATTTTCAAAAGAGCAAGTGAATATTAAAGACTAGTAGTAAATGCTATAAAACTTAAAACTGGATATCCTCCGAAGGTTCTTTGAGCTCCCCCAAATGTTAGCAAATTAGGCTGTAAAATTCCTAAGTTTCCTTCCACGTCTACTCTTCCAGGTACATCAGTTGACTAGTTGTGGCCAACCTTTAGTACTGAAAGCAACAAAGAAAAATACTGATAGCATGCTATCATAATTTGATTACTTTTTCTAATTAGAAATTACAGGATTTACATTTATTGAGCCCCTATCACAGGGCACATTTTTTAAAAGTTACACTTTCCCCAAACTTCCAGCCTACAAATAGACAAAATGACATAATGCCACCATCCTGAAGCTTAGAGTTTCTTCCAGTTTCATTCTTTATTTGAAAACTTTTTAAAACTTACCAGGAAGAACCTGCTTTGAACAGGGAGCTGGAACCTCTCCTTCTTGTTTGATAGTCATCTCTTCCTTCTTCTTTTACTGACTTTTTTAACTCTTGGGGACCATTTTCTCCTTCATCTCCTGCAGTCCCTCTGCTTGGACAGTTATCCTGGGCCGGTTGATTTCTAAGGTAGGGAGCAGCTCTCTTTACTTAGCTACCATGCAAAGAGAAATTATTGCCATTGTTTGTAGAGAAACTGAGGCACTGACATACAGTCTTGCCTTATGCAACTGTAACATAAGCTTTAAAACTTGATTGACAGAGGCCAGCAAGATAGCTCAGCAGTCCAAACTGCCTGCTTAGGCAAGCTTAGGCAGGTGCAGGGGACCAAGCTTCAATCCCAGGCACCACCCTCAGGGTAGGCTGAGCTGGCCAAAAAAAAAAAAAAAATTGATTAATATAAGGCTAATAATAGGTAGTTATTGGGTCCACAAATATAAGCACCTAATTTCCAAGCTTTGATATGAGCATGAGTAGAGGAAACATACTTAAAAGCAAGGTACATTTAACAAGAGGGTGCATATACCCTTGTTTTCCCTACACACGAGCAACGATTAGTGACATCAGCAAATCTCATACGTTGGCCAAGTGAGTTGGTTACAGAATTTTCAGTTCAAATTGAAAAAATAACTTTGAAAAGCTAACTCCAGTTTTAATACAACATATTTTTTGGCAGAACCAGGGATTGAACTCAGGTCCTTGTGCTTGCCAGGAAAGCACTTATTCTATTGAACCATCTCCCCAGCCCCAGCATATTCTTTTTTACAAGCATCAATTCTTCTTTTGGCTTCTTACTTTATTTTCAAAATCTAGTGGAGCATCTGATCATAAAATGTGAGTTAAAATATAAACTTTATATTTCAATATCTATAATTTCAAAATGCCATTTAAAAAAAACTCTATAATTTTCAGTTTTCACATATTAGACATGCTCCTAAAAAGAAAATGTGTAGATAACCAACAGGAAAAACATTCATCATCACTAGTCATTATAGAAATGTGAATTAAAACCATCATGAGCTATCACCTCACCCCAGGAAGAATGGCTATTCTCAGAAAAATAAAAGATAACAGGTGCTAGCATCTGATGTGGAAAAAAAAGAGCCCTCACACAGTGTTTGTAGGGATGTAAATGAAGATAACCATTTTGGTAAAGAGCATAGAGATTTCTTTAAAAATTAAAACCAGAACTACCATGTGACCCATGAATCACACCACTGAGTATATCGCCAAAGGATGTCTCTTCAACAGCAGTCTATTGAATTAGTCAGCCTTACTGGCTGGGGCAAAACTATCTGGTACAACCTGAAAGGAGAAGCTTCTCTCCATGGTCAACTGGACAAGAAAAGCATAGCAGGTGAAAGCTGCTTAACCCCTGGCATTCCAGAAGCAGAAAGGAAGGGAAAACCAGAGAAGGAGAGAAGAGGGGGCCCCATGTTTTCCCCAAAGCTAGGCTCCCATAACATGCACTTGACTGATTTCCTAAGCATCTCACAAATTAGTCGAGTTGGCAATCAAGGTTAACCCCCATGCCCATTTTTATCACAGCACTATGAGCAATACCCCAGGGATAGAAGCAATGGAGGTGTCCGTCAGTTATGGATGGAGAAGCGTGGTGGGCATACCCCACAGCGCACTACTCAGGCCCAAGTTACTAAATGAAACCTTGCCCTTTATAAAAACATGGATGAAATTAGAGATTATTCTGTTAAGTAAAAGACAAAGGCTACGTGACCCTGCTCACACATGGAATATAAAAAATTTAGCTCATAGAAACTGAAAGTAGAGAGAGAAGAACTAGAAACTGAAGTAAGTGGCAAAGCTCACAGATAGTCTAGGGAAAGGTGGGTCAGTGAATATTAAACTGGTAGGAAAAAGTAAGCAACTCTAGCGTGCTGTCATGATGCTTGTCCTGAATATTCTTGAAAGTTGGAAGAAAGAATATCGAATGACTTTACCAGAAGGAACGGATGAAAGTTTGAGGCAACACATAACTTTAAACTGAAGAAGCATCACATGGTACTCCATTAATTATAAACATTTCTGCTTTTATGCATCTATTTAAAATAAATGTAAATTACCAAATTACTGTCATCACAAAATAAAAAATCTGGGTTTTTTGTCCAAAAACCAAAATAGTCAAAAATACTGTGTATTTCAAAAAGTGCAGTGACTACAGTTTTTCCTAGATTGCTTCATTAGTGAGCTATTCAGTCATGTATCAACAATGCTGGAAAAGATATAGCAATGCTCTGTTCCTTTATAAGAGCAACATGAGACAGGTTCAAAGACTCAACACTATATCCAGAAAAAACAAAAAAGACACAAAAACACTGATATTTTTTTCCAGATCTTGTACAAGGGTACTCTGTAAATCTTTTCTTTTATGTATTGTGATCTTTCTTCCTGGGACTATAATAACTGCCTTTGAGAAATCATCTCCATGGAGAATTAGATTTTTTATTCATACATTACATGTTCCCACTCTTCACCCACTTCCTTACGCATCTTCAGCATAGAGAGAAGAAACCTCAAAAGAAACATCACTGCTAGTTCTTTGGGGAAAGAGGAAGCCAGCTGTCCAGCACATCTTTTCCTGAGCGGAGCCCCATGAAGGCCTGAATGTACCTCCTGAGCACAGTGTGAAGGAAGAGTAGAGCACTTGCAATGAGATGACCAAGCTGCCATGTGAAAACCACACTTCTGCCACTTGCAAAAGAGTGGTGCAGGCTCCCGGGCATGAGCCTTGCCATGCCTGCTGTAAGATAGCTTAGCAAAGCTACCCCGCCTGCAGGCACCTCAGCTGCCAGCAGTTGGAAATGAAATGGGATGGAGAGAGTTCTTTCTCCCAGCCTGGCCTGACAAGGATACTGTTGATGTCTTTCTGGAAGCAAACTGGAGAACTAAATACCACCACTAAACTTTTCATTCAGAATTTAAGACCAAAGGCTCTCCTCCGAGACTCATAGAGACCAGGAGAAAAGCTTCTTAGACATTAGAAACCGCAATTGGCCCCATGAGGTTTCCTCCTATCCAAATGTGTACCCAGAGGTACCTCAGAATAAGACCATATTTGGGGAAAGGGGCTTTATGAAAGCAACCAAGTTAAAAATGAGGTCCTCATGGTGGGCTCTAACCCAGTATAAAGGTATCTTTACAAGCAGAAGAGTTAGGACATAGAAAGAAACAGAACAAAGACCACGTGAAAATACATGGAGAAGACAGGGGCTTGCCTGCCAAGCACAAGGTATCAGAAGCAATCAAGGCTGCAGACAGTGTTGATCTTGACTTTTACTTAACAAGACTATGAGAAAATAAATTTGTGTTGCTTACACCACTATCTGTGACACTCTTTGTGGCAGCCCTAACAAGTGAGTGCAAGAACCCATAGCCCAAAGAGAGAGTAAAGTCAGATCTTGACCTTAAAACCAAGGTTGGGGCCAGCTTTCCTCTTCAGCACACCCCTCCTCTGGCTCACGCACTTGCCGTCCCCGAACTGGTTCCAGCAGTGAACATATGTAAGCACCACACTAGAGGAGTTATTTCTTCTACTCTATATAAAGGATGTTTATTTTTGGTGAAGGACTGGTACCTGGTGCCTAAACGCCATGTGCGAGCTTTTAAGCTGCATCTCTGAGTTCCAGACTCTACCCCCATTGTTCTTGCTAGCTGTGCTAGGCTGGCATCCACCCTCTGCAGTCAGATCCTGCTACAGACTCACAGCCTTTGCTAACGCTGTCTGAGTATTGGCTCTCAATTTGGCATCACAACTCTATTCTTCATTCTCTCTTAGTTTCTTAAACTTAGAAAGGACAGTGTCACAGGCAGTGTGAGTTCTGTCATCCAATACGTCAGAAACTCAGTGATGCTGGGCGTAGTGATGCACCTTTATAACCTGGTCCCTCTTGGGGGCCAAGGTAAGAGGATCAGTTCTAGTGCAATCTCAGTCATTTAATGAGATCCAGGGACAGGATGTAGCTCAGTATAAGGCCCTGAATTCCATCACTAGGACCATGAAAGAAGAACAAGCAGGAGGAAGAGTGGAAGGGAAGTAAAGAAATTTCTGAAGTTAAGCTACTCTACACTAATTTTACATAATTTATAATGCTCATCTCAGAGAAAAGAGGACCCTTTGGATCCACGCTTACAAATATCTTTTTCTAGGTAACAGATGACCGTAGAGGCCACTTGAAGTCACAGAGAAATATGGAAGGCAAGAAATAAGCTAAATTAGCAACTCTTCCTTGCTTTTAACCTCAAAAATGTTTTCAAAACACTGTGCTAATAATAATTTAAATTATTGTCTGTTATTTTTTTCTCTATTAAAAACTCAAACCTACTACTATTTTTCTTATCAGTTGTTGGCACTCTTAGTTTTCAGGAAAAATTGGTATTCCTATAATTAAAGACAGATTTTTAAAAGAATATGATTTTATGCCATTTTCCAAAAGCTGAAATAATCATAGACACACTTTAGGCAATATCTAATCCTTGTTAGAAGGGAAAGTTTCAGAAAAGAATAAATCCCTTTCAAAACTTCACATAACTTTCTTTCTTTGGTCTGTTCCAAATAGCAATCACTGGTGCTATTTCAAACAGGGAGCTCAGGTCGATGGCAGAGTTGTACCAGGAATGGTACATGACCCAGTATAATTTAAAGAAATTCTTGAAAAGCTGCATATGAAGAAAAAAATTAAAAAATAAGAATAAACAATTTATTTTTTGTTTTTTATTTCTTCACATTCTGTAGGGATTTAAAGTTTAACATATCAACACTTGATGGAAAATACCTATTCCGTATTATGTCTAAGATGTTTGATACTCAGACAGATAGTGAGGTTAAGCTCAACTGCCTATGTTAGAGGATAATAATATCATTAAGCTGCTCTTCTGGAGAGTTAACAACTTAAGTTTGAAGACAAAAATTAGAGAAAAAGAAGGGCTGCAAGGACAGCCAACATTTTGGCCCTAACCTTTCAAGGTCAGTGAAGACTCAGGACATAGGGGAACCTGCATGGTAATATCCTATAACTCAGTGGTGTCCCAAATTTTTTAATGAAAGAAATTATAGGGCCACAGAGGAAAATGATTGATGATAGTGTGCCTAAGCAGAGTCACATGGAGAGAAAACAATCTCTCAGGTTTTCATAGAGAGCAAATTGGTCAAGCAATGGTCATGACTCATCCACATGGCTGACACTAACAAAGGATCTACAAACTGTGATACAGGGTTTCAGAGTAAATCCTGAGGAGATCTGAATGACCTTGTCAGATATAGAACTAACATTTCTTGTTATATAAGTCTTGCTTTATCTTGGTCTTAACCATCCAGCAGAAAGTTATAAAAGCAAGGTATAAAAATTAAAGCATTATTAATATGCTGAGCTGTAAAAGACCCAGGTCAACAACTTCTGATATTGCCAGTCCTATGGATAACCCACTATTATTATGGACTACTGGACTAGATTGGATTATTTTGCTGAATTCACACACCTACAATATTTAACTTGTAATGGAATACCCATCTCTGATAAAACTAAACAAAAACAGGTGATATAAATGAAGGACCATTTTGTATCTGTATATGTAAAATAGTTAGGATAGATATAAAGCTACCTTCTCTTAATTCAATGAGAAGAAAGATTTGTGCTAATAGTGTTTGAACGGGATATCATGTCTGCATCTTGTACTATGAATAACCACTATGAAGACAACAATATGCAATGTATTAATTACTGTAACTGTCCTATTAACCCATTTTGAAACTGTCTCATTCCTTTTCGTTTCTCAATAAAATTAATAAAAAATAACATAAAATAAAAAATGAAATTAAAAAAAAAAAAGCTGCATGCATCTTAACTGTTACTTGTGATCTGGAGGGCAGGGAGGTTTGCTGGGAAAAAGCTGAGAAAGGCTCTTATTCCAAAAAGATTTCCTAGGGTTTCCATGATTCTTATAGTAAATACTTTAACTCAGGAAGTTCAATAAAAATCTTTAAAGAAAACAGTTTTTGCATGAATTGCTCACCAGTGTGTTAAACTGTTAATCAGTAAATTAAGTATAACATTGGACTTAGAATATTTTTTCCTAAATTAACTAAAAAAATGACACCTTGAAAAATCGGATTTTTATTTTTATCTCAATGTAAGCTCAGTGTAGCAGTGCCTATTTACCAATTTACTTCATTTAATTGGATTTTTTAATATGAAATAATATTTCTAGAACTAATTAAAATTTTATTCTAATGAATATTTAAAACCAAAATATGTTATCTTTGTAGCACAGTGCATAGATTTTTAAATCATCCAAAAAGGTAATTATATATATATATATATTTTTTTTTACATTCTCAAAAAGTCATATATTGTGATGGTACAGGGGTTATTTGCTTTCTTCTCAGGCCATGATTGAAGAAGCCATCACCAGAACTGAATCTTTCTCAGTCATGTACACACCTTTTGCAACAAAAATAAGTGAGGATAAAATAGAAAAGGTAAAAGAAGTATTCATAAAAACTCATCCTGCCTATGTGGAGTACATCTACACAGGTGAGATTCAGTATCTGTAAGTTATAAGCCAATACTTTATTTCCACTGAAGCAAATTCAGGCCCTTTGTGGTTGATTTGTTTGTCATTTTCATTTTAGGGTTACATTGCTTGAACCTGATGAGAAGCTATTTTTAGGGTTTAAAGGAAGGCCAGCCTTAGACAGATGTACAATACTCTGTACCTTCACATTTCTATATTTAGAAAACAAAGGATAAAACCTAGAAAGCTAAAGTTTAGTGTGAAAATGAAGGAGAGACCTGTCGTAAATGCCACCTTTCTCCACATCCTTTATCAGTACACTAGCAGCGGCCTGAAGACGAATGCTTCTCTCGGGGCCACTGCTTCTACTTCCCGTCTACCATTTATTCTATCCCTCAGAACTCTCTCTTTCCTAATAATTTTGAATCCCTGGTATCCACATGCAACCTGGAAGCCAAGGGTGCCCTGCAGGACCTACACTGATACCCTTTATTCCTCTTTATGTCTTTAGAAATAACTAAATGAAGGGCCACACAACAATGACTGCCATCTTTTAGAAGCTCCTTAAATGTACGCATCTAATAATTTCACAGCCTTATATTAGGGTGCTTTCATGTGTTATTTTCAAATCTTAGTGGGCTGAGTCCCTGATTGATAGGATTAATAATATCCTCTAGGAATAATCACCTTTCGAGTATCAAGCACTCTATTTATTACATCAGTAGTTTATGAGATAAAATGATTTTCGCTAAAGCAATCAAAAAGCTAGAGGAGAAGACAAACGGCTTTCCCAGAGACGCCCAGCAGGTTGGACAGGGATTTTCACTCATGTCCTTGACACAGAGCTGCAATGCAACAAAAGCATTAAAGTTAGGGCCCATGGGGTCTTATTTTTAATCTGTAATGTCTCAAGTTCTTCAGGGAGAAAATACTAAATACACCTAGCAAGTAATACATAATAAATCCCTCAAGAACAAAGGGAACTTGAGTACAGAGAATGAAAAAAGAAAAATATAAGTAACAATGCATGTTATAATGACTGCTGATGACAATTTTCCTAGTTTAAGCATTTTAGAAAAAAATAGATAAAAATTCCTCAGAACTCACAGTTTTGCTAATTGATACAACTTGTTGTTATGTTGTTAGGAATATTTAAGGACTTTTTGGGGGGAGTGGGGGGCTCACTAGTAGAATCACCAAGAAAGAGTCCAGTTCAGCTACTACCATTTCTACTCTCCAATCCACTCAAATGAAGACATCATTGCAGTCCCTAGTTTGCCAATTTCTCTCCTGGTAGAATGAGTTTAGTTATATTTAACCCACTTCAAAGAGAAGTCATGACGATTAATTAATGCCTAGGAAGCACTATTGCGACTGAGAGTTTAAAAACAATAATAACATTAATGAGGCAGACTCACGTCTCATGTAACTCCATCAAACCTGTTATCAAGATGAATTATGATCTGCCGGCAAGACAATTCACATGAAAGGAGCTTATACTTTGGAAGAGAAGATAATTATAAGTTACTAATAATTGTTTCTATTATTTTATAATTAGTAATTGCTAGAGTATGACAGTGCGACATGAGAACCAAGAGGAAAGACTCAGCTCCTGGAGGGAGAATAGGAGGGAGAGAGAGCAGCCTAGAATTTAAATTGCACTGGAGCAGGTAAGGTTGTTTTCTCTGTGAAAGCAGTGCATTGGCATCAACCTACGGCTGACATTCGTCTCTATTGTAAATAAAGAAGGGATTTCCCCCCAATCACTTCCTGGGATGAAGATGAAGGGACTATGCCCAAGCACATGGACAGTTTCAGAGCTGTGGCTTCTCTTCCCCCAAGACTTGAAGGTGACTGAGGGTACAGAGCATAGCAAGAGGGAAGGTTAACTTAAGTGTTTTCTTTAGCACCTGGATATCTCTCCCAGGAGGAACATCTTAGATGAGGAGTGCGCCATCAAAGTTTCACTGCAGAAGAGAGACAGAAAAGGAGAATGGAACTAGAGGAGCCACTGTTTTCTTAGACTTCTCACAACTCAGAATTCTTGTTTTGTCACCTTTCATCAGCTTCATTTATCACCACTTACCAAATATTCACGCAGTCGGGGTCACTGTACAGTGATGCAACACACGTCTGCAGATGGAAGAACACATGCAAGATGTGTTATTGTTGCAACATGCTCTGTGTAGAATGTGCACCAGTCTTTGCTCACTCAGTTCTAAGGGCTGAGTAAGCGTTCTTCCCCGTGAAGTAAGCTGCAGCCTCAAAAGTGCTCAGAATCCACACGCACATTCTTCTACCTCAGGTTCACTGTTCCACAGACAGCTCTGGAGGAATGTGCTTGCAGACACCTTTACATTCACCCACTGAAAGTTAGTGAATATTTCAGAAGTGCTACAAGTACCCTTTGGGAGTAATATAATTATAAAGCAGGACATGGTACAGCATCCTGCAGTTCCACTACTACGGGAGGCTAGGGTGGGAAGATTGCAAGTTCCAGCCCTGGGCAACTTAGCAACTTCAAAAAATCATGTCTCAAAACAAAATGAAACAAAAAAACACACAAAAAGAGCCAATCCTGGATTCAATAGTTAATGAAGGGAAAGGAAGGAGGGAGAGAGAGAGAGAGAAAGAAAGAAGAAAAGAAAGAAGAAAGAAAGAAAGAAAGAAAGAAAGAAAGAAAGAAAGAAAGAAAGAAAGAAAGAAAGAAAGAAAGAAAGAGAAAGAGAAAGAGAAAGAAGCTTTCATTACAGCAAGGAAAAGGGAGACCGACCATGTGCTAAAATATCTAATTTATTTACATCACCTAAATAAACACTCAATAGTCTAAGGTCATATACCTCAAATATCTTGGATGAAGAATTTGTCCATCAAAGTTTCACCGGAGAAGAAGTTGCTATCATTAAAACTTGGAGGTTACCACATTTAATTCTGCCAGTGGAGGCTGGCAAACAAACTTCCGACTCAGAAACTGTCCAACTCCAGGTCACCTTCATCAGCCTGGTGAGGACGGAGCGCAGCCTTCCCCAGTCACGTGACCAACCTAAAACGCAGCTGAGGCTGCTGCTGCGGGGCTAAGCAGGACAAGGATGCCCTGTGTGGTGTTTCCTCTCTAGCCAGCCCACAGTTCCCAGTCACTGTCAGGAATTTCCACATGAGAAACAGATGCTGACAGGAAAAATTATACAATTAATTCATCTTGAAATTTAGATCAAATTCTAAAAGACATTCTTATCATAATGAGCCAACCAAATTAGAAATTAGCTGTAGAGCGATTTATCTTGAGACGCACTCGTCTTCAGTGGTAGATTGCCCTTATAATTTCTCTAAGACCGAGGAAGCTGGGTTGAAATTCAAATTTGTCTGTAAGACAGCATGGATTGTATATGCTCGGGAATGTACAAGCAATATTTTCTGTTTAGGCATATGGTGAGGGCCACCAAAATCTTAAAGGCATAATATGATAGAGCTGTATTGTATTATGCTTCATGGAGAAGAAAATAATTGACTTTTTTATATTACAGCGACCCATTTTTCTTCTTTAAGAAAAAATCTGCTTTGATTCATGCAGAGTAGTCAGGGTATATAAAACAAGTAATAATTCACCAGCCACAGAATTATTCTGTTTTCATTTATAAAGATTTTACTTGTGATTTTTATTCATATATTCTTGTGAAATAATGCAGTTTTGCATACTTCTTATTCTTATGTTGTTGTATTATAATAATAATAAAGTAATACAATAAGCATATGCCATCTTCTCTTGATGAAAACATCAAGATTTATTTGCTAAACAAATAAACATTCAGTAGGATCTGTGCTAGGTAATGTTTAATAGGAAAGTTTTCCAGATCAGATATCAATTACTTTAACACTTAGGTGGATAGAGTCATATTTTGCCTCTCCAATGAAATTTAATTCCCAAGAGTAAATATGAATGTTCAGAGGGATAATCTATTGTTTTAAAACAGACCTTTAAAAATTGTTTTCACTGGAATTTATAACTAGGTTCTTGTTCAGTCATCATTTAGTAGTAGGAATAATACATTCTTATGTTCTCTAAACCCTGAAGTTAAAATTCCTCATTTTATTCTTTTCTAAATTATATGACTCTATCACGATCAAGAGGTTCCCTCTTTGTAACTAGCTATCCCAAATGGAAGAGTTATAGAATGAGAAGGCCACATCCCCAGTATTATTAGGAAAGTGTTACAACCAGGATGGTTATAAAGATGATAAATCAGTTCATGTGTGTACCACATAACTCTTCGTAGAATCAGACAATCATTTCCACTGCAAAGAAGAAGAAGGAGGAGGAGGGGGCAGGGGGAGGAGGAGGAAGAGGAGCCCCTCACACACGAAACTGAAGTCGCTGCTCCTAAAGCACTAAAATGCTGGTCTTAGAGAAGCGTGCCATGCACAGCATTACTATATCTACTGGAAGTAAGCACCACACTGCCTAGCCGTCCACTGCAACTTCACAGTTGCAGATTGTAGCACCGTTTCCTTCTGGTGTTCATCCTCTGTCTCTCCTGAGCCTCCCTGGAACTCTGAAGGCTCCTACTCTATGTTTTCTTATGGAATCCACCCAAATCCAATCAGTATTACTCCTGAAGAAACATCAGTCAATAATCCAAGAAGAAGTAAAGGTAATATAAAAGCTTACTGCAGTCTTCGAAGAGCGTCCCGTGTGTTAGGGTAGGGAGGAGCAGTTGGAGTGGCCGAAAGCAAAAAGCTATTGTGAGTAGTACATGCGTACTGCTCAGGAAAACTTTATAAAGTATACACACGTGTAAACACACACGTGTGTATATATCAGCGGCCCTCAAAGGCACCTTTCTCACTCTGAAGTTCTCCAGATATACTTCCAAAAGTTAGAGGGACAGATGACTCCTCCCATGTCAAAATCATACCCTTTCCAGCTTCTGGGGTTATGAACTCTCACCAGTTACCTTAATCTTCATAACAAAGCCCAAATACCATTGCCATACAAGCGCGGGAGTGGTGGGGCGAGAACGCAAAGGCTAGCCTCACTCCCTTCCTGATGCCATCCTGTAGATCCTCTACGGTATTATATTTCAGCATCAGGTACTGCAGTCTAACAAATCTTGTAGCTGAACTTTCAAATCCCTACCAACTTTCAAATCCCTATGAATTCACACTCATAGAAAACAATATCGCCACTTTTCTTAATTTTGAACCAAATGCTTTTACTTTAAAGTCAGTTTTTGCACACAGAATTTTTATTTTACAGTATTATCATCTTAAAAATTTATTTACCTAGATTAGCACGTGCAGCATACAAGCTCCATTTATTTCTCCTGAAATAAATGCACAGGTCGTCTATGCCTGAAGGACGTGTTTCCTGATGACCTTGCAGTCCACAGATAACCCTGGTGCTTTACAGCTAACATAGAGCTGTAGCCAGGTTATGGGTTTTTGGTTTTCTTTTCTTTTCCTTTTATTTGTTTTCTTTAAGAAACAACCTGACTGTGAAATCACACACACACACACACACACACACACACACACACACACACACACTATATATATAATGCATTAAACAATGCTCAGCTCAACTAGTAGTTATGGACCAGAAGGAAGCAGACAATAAATTGCCAGGCCTTTAAATAGAACTGCAGGCACCAAAACGTCACTGCAGATTGCTGCACTGAGGAACACTGGCTGTCTCTTCTACACCATTCTTAAAGCTTCCCCTTTCACATTGGTCTGAACTGCACCATGTGTTGTGGTTGAACCTGTAACTGGAGCCAACAGAATGCAGTGAATGGCTGTGTGACATGAGTCAACTGGGCCTCATAGGAGGCGAGTAGAAAAGGATCTCCACAGAGAAAAAAGGAGACAGAGAGGAACATAGATAGGTTCGGTAGCCAACAACAATAATTATTACAACTCATATATCGTGCAATAAAAGTTTATTGGAATGATACCAGCATTGTGCTATTTCACCAACGGAGAGTCTAATAAGTATCGAAGGGAATAGCAATATTTGTATTGTCTCAAATCTATTTTGTGAGGGGGGCACTAAGGAACTTCAGTTTAATAAAACGCAAAATAAAGATCCAATGCAGTTGATTAAACATCACATTTTGGAATCAATAAGAATTCTAAATGAAATAGAAATGAGCTGTGTATAAAAACATCTTGCAGAATTATTTGTCTTTCTGAGTTTTTACATAGGCTATGAAAAGAAACTTTAATATACAAAGTTGGGCTCAGAGAAATACCAGAAGTCTGAAGTAGAACAGAAGCTTCTTAAGAAAGAAAATCAATTTTTCCACTTGCATCTAAAATTCTGCCATTATAATGAAAGGCAAAAAGAACATATAACTTTTTACACAGAGATTCATTATACATATAGCTTTCTCCTGTATCACATGTAAAAATCAAAATATACTATCTATGTTTTTCCAAGTAGCAGCATTATTTATGAGGGAGAGCCATAATGATAACTTAGCTCCAAAGTTGCTGTCTTTTGCTATTTTCTTGCTGATGTGAATTTGTGGATAACTTCCAAGAAAGATATATTGGCATTAAAAAGAGTGCAAGATAGAGCTCAAAAGTGACTGAGAAAGAGGTAATGACAAAGTGTTGGCACTATGCAGGTCCTGTGGAGGCTAAGCTCCAAAACTGATCTGTAAAAAGAAGTCACATAAAACTTACAGAGTCCCATCCCGCTCTGAGAAATTGGGATCTTTAGAAATGAAATTTAGCTCTAGCCCAAAATGTCAGAGCATTTTGTGATGGACAAAGGGCAGGGAAATGACACAGACACCAGAAAATAGCAACGGAAAAGAAAGCCGCAGCAAGGTGGAGTGCTGGGACACTAATACATTTGTGTATTTCTAAGAGTTTTTAAATTTTTATGATTTTTCTTTTATCAAGAAATTGCTCTGAAATGTTTGATGATACTTATATAATATAATTTGCATTTAAAGTGTTCAGATATTGTTCTATGGATATTTAACTTTTTAACAAATACAGATGAATCTGTTCATCTATGATCAATATTGCAGGCTTTTGAAGACTCGTTTGTAGTGCTGCCAATGGTTTCACTAAACCAGACTTCACTAATGTAATCTTTTGTGACTAAGAATCTACATTTTTTTAAAGAAAGCAAGCTGAACCAGGGGTACAACCTCACTATGAAACTATTCCACTCCACCAAAGCTACTGCACTCCTTTGGGTACTTTCTCCACTGTTTACTGGGGCAGATTATCTTACTTCATGCACCTTTCACAATGCAAACTCATTTAGGTTTAGGTGAAATACAGAACAAAGACTATGTGACAGAAAGTTATACGTTCTCCTGGTTACAGAAAATAAATCTTATTTCAGGAGCTGTGGTCATTTTCTAGTTTTCATTTTGCTTGGTGAAAATTTGCAGATGGAACTATTACTTTGGTACCCAATACTTTAGGTAAAAATAATAACTGAAACCTCAGAAACAGAAAGTTCCAAGAATATATGTATG